>MIQA02009303.1:8560-36581 GCA_001887855.2 Sclerospora graminicola | reverse complement strand
ATGGCGGTGCTACCTGAGGTGACCCCTGCCCCCCAGCAGTCACTATCGACGATCTACAAGTGGGAGACCCGGATGTGAACACCCCGGAGGAGATCAGCAGATTGAAGGATATTATATGGAAAAGACGACATCTGTTGATCGGACCAGGGAACGCACTTCCTCCGGCCGCCCATGGGGCGGTTTGTGATATCGATGTGGGAGGTGCAAAGCCGGTAGCACAGAGATGCCGAAGAGTCGCCCCCCAATATCGGGAAAAGCTGTCAGAGCTTATCAAGGGATTGCTGGCCACCAAGATAATTCAGCCGTCCACCTCGCCATGGGCTTCGCCCATTGTAATTATTATCAAGAAGAATGGGGTGGATATAAGGTTGTGCATCGATTACCGGCTGGTGAACCGGCTGACTAAGCTGATGATTTATCCGATGCCGCTGATAAACGACCTGCTGGAGGACCTGGATAAAGTTTTTTGGGATTGCTCATTGGACATGGCCAGTGGATTCTGGGTGGTCTCTATGACCGATCGTGCACGGGAGATCTCTGCATTCGTGACGCCTTTCGGGTTGTTCGAGTGGAACCGGATGCCGTTCGGTCTGAAGAATGCTCCGCAGATTTATCAACGGCTGATAGATAGCGCGCTGTACGGACACTTCAAGATCAAGGCGGGTCAAGATCCGGCTCTGGTCGGGGATGTGTCCGCCGAAGGTGACCCGGACCCCGACCCAAAACCTTCAGTTTTGGGGCGGCGGTCTTACATTGATGACATTCTCGTTACGGCAACTACCTGGGGTTTACTGTGTGACAAAGTGGAGAAGTTGATGATTACGTGTGAAAAGTGGAATCTTTCGATTAGTGTGGTTAAGAGTTTCTGGGGTAAGACTAAGGTAACCTATCTGGGTCATCAAGTGTCGATTGCCGGATTGGAGGCTAACCCGAAGGATTTGGAATCCTTGAGTAATCTGCCTTTCCCGCGATCCCTAAAGGCTATGCAATCCTTTTTGGGCAGCCTGAATTATTACAGTCGGTTCATCGAGGATTTTGCGGTCTATGCAGCAGTCTTGTATGAGTTGCGGGAGGTGGATTACCATAAGCTGAGAGAGCAGGATAGGCAAGCGGAGACGCAGGCCGGGCCGGCAATTTCAGCCAATGAGGAAGCGCCCTTTTCGGTTATTTCAGCCAATGGGGAAGCGCCCTTCTCGAGTATTTCAGCCAATGGGGAAGCGCCCTTGTCTGCCCAGACAAGCGACCGGCCGCCGGACCCCGGCGCGGCCGGCCCGGACGATCATATGACCCGAGCGATGGTGGCTTTCGGCATGCTAAAGGCGAAGATGGCGACCACACCGGTCCTGAAACATTTCGATGTTAATAAGACTCCGGTGGTCATCATCTACGCTAACAAGTGGGCCATCTCGGCCGCTCTCGTACAAGATCACGATGGAGTGTACTGTCCCGTGACCTTCACCAGCCGGACCTTGAAAGTTAATGAAGTTAATTATGGGTTGGTGGATAAGGAAGTTCTGGCTCTATTACGGATTTTGGATGTGTGTTATACTATGCTGGTGTCTCGGCCTATCAGAGTACTATCCAGACGGTCGACCTTATCATGGCTCCTGACGGCGAATGGGATTGATGGCCGGCTGGGGAGATGGGCGGCTTTGTTGTCTCAGTGGTCCCTCGAAGTTATTAAGTGTACTAAGGGGGAAGAAGAAATACTGGGCGCATTGGCTGCCAGCATTACTCCCAGGGCGGAAGTGGAGGAAGCCCTGATAGCGATCGCACCTCGGAAGCAGCCTCGACAAACTATCGTGTTGCCGCCGCCAACAGTGGGACCCACGGAGGAACTAATGGTTTTGAGTTTCGATGGGTCGGCGAGTGTAAAGAAAGGGGTCGGAGCCTATAGTGCCATTTTGTGGAAGTTGCCCGAATGGAAGGCGTTCGCGGCTGCCTCGGATTTCACGCCTGGCATCACGGTGAACGAGGCGGAGTATAGGGGATTATTGCTGTCCCTAGATCTGTTAGCTGGCCGGACACAGGGGCGGATCATCATATGCGGTGATTCCAACCTAGTGATCCGGCAAATCACCGGAGAGATAGATTGCAAGGCGCCGCGGCTGAGACTGCTAAATGATCGGGTTATGTCCGCCTTGCGGAGGTGGCCGGAGCACGAATTGCTGCACGTCAAACGAGACTGGAATAACAGCGCAGACCATCTGGCCACCTTAGCCATGCGAGATCAGACTGGACTCACCGTCTCGGAACCAGGATTGTTAGACGAATTGGCGGAGATGAACAGACTGTCGGAGATAATCAAACCGGCCGCTAGCGACGAAGGTCCCTCGCCCGAATCCAGCCGTCCCGGGGAAAAGGAATATAACGACCGCGACTGGGAACAGGACGTCCACGCCCGATCGAACCAGGAAGTACCCTGCAGCAATAAAAGGTCCCTCTAGGCGGACCCCCGAGCAGGCCTGGCGAGGCTAACCATGGTTAGTAGTCAACAGTGAATGTTTGGAGTGGGAACGGAAGAGGAACGGATGGAAATATTAAAAAAAAGGAAAACTGAGAGAAATAGAAGAATTAAAGCAAGCCCGACTACTCATCCCCGTCGATGATTATACTTGCCTCGGAGCCGAGTCACACGAAGCCCAGGGTGGTCGGAGGGCCGTGCGCGGTATTGATTGCGCCAAGGATCTTGCCGGTCGATGGCCGCCAAAGATTGAGAAAGAGAGGTGGTCTGATCCAACGCATCTAGGCCGGGATACCAAGTCCCTCCTTCCGCTGCACATCCACTCCTGCGGTTTGGCAGATGGAGCATGAACGGGAAGAGAAACAGGTCCAAGTCACATTCACCATCCCGGATACCCGCCATGATGAACGTACACAGACGGACCCACGCTTCGGAAGCTCGCCCCCGACGATTCTTGCGGGCAAGGGAGTACCTGCGGAGGGACTCGTCCGTTCGCTTGTTCTCGGCCGAAATGTACAGGAAGTGGGTAGACTCCCAGATGGCCCAAGCGTGAGTCACGGTGAAATCATGAAGTCTCGCTTTGAATTCCGTGAACCATGGATAGGATGGAAGCCCCATATCCGGCATCTGGGTGTGCAAGATTTTCCAGGGCTCGGTCTCCATGAGTGTGTCGATGGGGCCCGACTTCATCAGGTTAGGGTCCCAAGTCTTTGACGGTGCCTTGTAAAATCGTGGGAATAACCAGAGATGCGGACGGGACAGAGATTGAGCAAGTTGGGAACTGGAGATATCGGCCAGGCTGGTATTGCCCAGTTGCTCGACTGCCCAAGGCAGTATGGCAGACCGATCCGCCCCACTGGGGAAACGCCCTCCCGATAACCATAGAAGCGGAAGTTTGGGAAAAGAGGGCGCAAGAGTAAGAGTACTCCTCCGGACTCTAGACCTGGCGGCCGGTCGCTGAGGTCGGCGTGTAGTACGCAACCCGGCCGAGGTTGAGCGTCGTTGCCTGGCCGAAGACTGGGGAAGAGGTTCCTCTGAGTCACTCAGGTCGGGAGGGGTCAACCACTGATCCGGGATGTCATCGTCGTTGTCCTCCACTTTCTCCTCGGCCACTCTGTCGGAACTCGAGTTACGCGCGACCGGAGCGGCCGGGGCGTCGACAATGCTGGGAGGCAAGGATGGGTCAGACGGGTCATGCTCCCCGGAACCAAATCCTGCCGGCGGCGGAGTCTGCAGATCTATGATCTGATCGGACCCCACTGGACTCGTCGTCCGCCTACCGGAGCGGGAAGGGCGGCGACGGGTATCCGAGCGAGAACGGAGTAATGCAACGTTGACTTGCTGAATCTCGTAATCCTCGTCTTCTTCGTCATCGTCATAGATAACCGAAGGGGAGGATGGTCCCGAGTCCGAAGAAGAATTAGGGGACGTGGCCGCGGGTTCAGAAGAGGGCACGGCCGCTGACTCAGGAGAAGGCACGGCCGCTGATTCCGAAGGGGGCGCGGCCGCTGACTCAGAAGAGGGCGCGGCCGCTGATTCCGAAGGGGGCGCGGCCGCTGACTCAGAAGAGGGCGCGGCCGCTGACTCAGAAGAGGGCGCGGCCGCTTCGGATTCCGAGTCCTCTTCAGAGTTAGAACTAGGAGTGAGACCGGTTCTACCTGGAGTGTATTGAGGGGATGGAAGAGGGGACCGCTCCGCGAACAGGCTGTCCTCGCTCTCCGACCCGGGCTCTTCCCCGTCGTCCGACTTGTCTGGAGGACATTGGCGCGAGGGTGGGGATTCGCTCTGCTTCCTCTTCTTAGGCGGGCTGGCATCAGCCAAAAAGGGGCTGGAGCCGGCCGGACGTTTTTGCCCCTGCGATCCTGCCGGGGCGGACGAAGAGTTGGGACTGGCAAGGGGCGAGTCGGAGCCGGCGGGAGGTTCCTCAGGTTCCGACCCTGCTGCGGCAGGCAACGGGGTTGGGTTCGGCGGAGAGGTCTTCCACTGACCCACCATTCCCAAGACAGACAAGACGGATTCCCGTACCTCGGGAGGAGCTCGAAAAAGGGGAGCGGCCTGGCTCTGAGTCGCCTCGAGCTGGTTTTGAAGTCCACACAATAAGGACCTAAAACGATCCTCTTTATCCAGCATGGCATGACAAACACGGTCCGCCCGAGCCAGTATGGCATGGGCGTCGGAATTCTCCTGGTGGGCCCGGTACAGCTCAGAACGCAACTCCTGTTGCCGAGAAGTGGCTTCTTGCAACTGCCGATCCAGATCCGTGATTAGGCGAAGGGCCTGGGCGTGGGAGTCGCGCAGGTGGTCGCGGCTGTCCCGCACCTTATCCAGGTCTTGGGACACCTGGCAGACCCGGGTACGAAGATGCGTAAGCTCCCGAGACATGTCCGGAATTTTGGCAGATTGCTGTTTCAGCTCTTCTAACTGTTGAACTGCGGAGTGACAAGAAAATAAAAACTGTAAGCAACTGGGCCATCGCGTAAGAAGAGACGAGGCACTCACGCTGAAGCTTGGATCGTTGGACCAGTTCCTGATTAGCAGACCGGAGAGGTTCAACGACGTCTTCCAACATGCGGAGGCGGTTACGCTCTCCTGTCAGGATGGTGACTTGGCTCTTGAGATCGGCCACTTGTTTCCGGAGATCGATTACTTCCGGAGATGGACCCCGAGCGGCGGCTTCGTCAGCCCGGCGGTTGGCAGCGGCAAGTTGCCGAACCAAGTCGGCCTGGATCTGCTCCAAGTCATCCACCTGGGCGGTCAACATGTCCAGCCTCTTTTCCATCCCCGCTGTCTCGGAGATCGGGGTGGATGGCGCGGCCGCTCGTTGTAGAGCGTCCGTGAGCTGACCTACAATGGCCCTGAGGCGGGCCACCTCATCCTCCGCTGCTTTGCGACCAAGTTTCAGTTCGGCGACCCGGGGGTTCAGGCGGTCCAACATCGCGCAAGAAGTTTTGAAGCTCCGAAACAGAGATTCATAGTTGTCCTGACAGGATCGAAGCTCCTCCCGAAGGGAAGAAACGACGACTTTCAGTCTGTCCCGTTCGCCGCAGGCTTGGCCGTGAACGCGGAGCGCGGCCTCGGCGTCAGCGGACGACAGCACCAGAGCGGGAGTGCGAGACGATTTCGGCGGTTGTGCGACCTCCACTCCGCTGGCAGGCGAGTCGTCGTCCACGAGAACAAGACGGCAGACGTTAGCCTTGTCGATTTGCAAGACTTGTGATTAATCAAGACAATGTCAGTATTGGTGGACATGCAGGCTAGCCAGTGTGGAGACCGACGGAGTCCATGGAGATGTTATAAAGTGGTGGGATGACGTACCAAAGCGAGGCATGGATGAGCGGTATCGGGTTAAGTAAGTTCGAGTGAGATCGCGTCCCGACCGTTGTGCGGCCGTGTCGCGACTCAGGGGCGGCTGTGGTGAAGTGACTTATAAAATAATGTAAGGCACTTTCCAAAGGGCGCATCCTGATTGGTGGAAATGAGGGCCAAGGGTGTAGGCGCCGGATGGTCGCCGCCGATGAAGTCTACCAGCGGCCAGGTGGCGCCAGGCTGGAAACCACGTCGGCGGACCTGACAAGGGGCGATGATAGTCGGATAAGCGAGCTGAGCAGACGGAAGGACTATGGAGGTTGGACGGCCGAGGCGCGGATGGCGGACGGCCAAGATGGCGGACTGTTCGTAAGGATGGAGTGGAAGGAGCCCGGAAGAAGAGGATTGTTCTAGTGGAAAGAGTATGCACCGGGATCGTAGGAAAGGCTGCCAAGGGACTGCTAGCGTCAGCGGCCGAGGGGCGCGGATGGGTGGCTATCCGGCCGAGCCGGTCGGGTACAATGTACCATTCGGACTGGTACCATATGGGTTCAGTGTACCGGCCGGGTTGGTACCATTTGGGGTTGGTGTACCGGTACACAGAGTCGGAGCTAGCCGGGTTGCGTGGGTAAGATACATGACTGGTCAGGCGTGTTATTTGAGGTAGGTTACACAAAGGGAGTATTGGACATAGGATAAATCACTATACGTTTCGCTTTCTTAGACACAAGTCGCTTTTATTGGTTCACGGCAGAGGGCTAACAAGGTCCCCTCTTGCTGTTATTGGTTTGCCCGGGGAAGGTTACGTTAACCCACCGGAAGTCCCCTGACCGGGAGTCGCGGCGACTTCGTATACTCACCTCAAGTCGCCCGTGTTTTGAACACGGTATCAAGTATTGGGAAGTGGTGACATTTGGCCTTCTGTGAATACACATTTGGATTCGCCCTTCATTGTTATTGGTTTAGCTGGCCGATCGATTATTCTCGGTCCAGCCGGTACTATACAAACTTCAAGTGACCTATTGGTTTAGCTGGCCGATCGACTATTCTCGGCCCAGCCGGCACTATACAAAGTTCAAGTATATTACCCAACGAGCTCCCCGGTGACGATTTCCGCCCAGGAGCTACCCCTAGTCCTACACTTCATCTTCCTATTGGACGGATTTACACTTTTCGCCCTAGGGTCCATCAAGAGAGCTAACCACCCAGTACTGACGGGTACACAAGGTGAGCTTTTAACATGCAACATTCGAGCAGTCGCGATCAAGCGGATGGAAGCGACCGATCCAGCCGGCCTCAAGCCGGATCTGATCATGACTCGGATGGACGGAGTACCCCCTCCGGTAGTCAGTCGTCTGGGACCCCCGTGGGTGTTCGCGTCTCAGGAAGATTTTCTGAGAGCGACTACACCACACAGGTTATGAGCCCAAGTTTCCACGGGCCTTAACCGAGTGTTTCTATTTACTTTTCGCAAATTTGATTTTTTCTCGCACTTTCGCAAGTTTTCGTGGATAAGTGGAGCATTTTTTCGATTACGGTGGAATTGAATACTGTAGCTAAACTGGTTGACGCTCTTTCGTGACGAAACAAGTTTTGAATCTCGTTTTTTAGTTGTTTCCCGTGAAATATGGAAGAAGAAAAGGGTGAAAAGTCGAACCCTGAAATGGATCTCATTTTGGAGTATCTGAAAAAGATGGACAGACGGCTCGAAGCTGTCGAGGAGGCTAGGTCCACTGGATCAGCTCCCAGTTCGTCCCCCGGCTCGAACAAGAGCTCGGAGTATGCCAGTGTCTTTCGAGACACCTTGAAAAATCATGGCCCATTTGGCATGAAAATGACGCTAAATGATTTAGGCGCCGAAGAAGCCGCGGCGCGTGAGGCTATGCGTGGCGGGGTAGGCGATGTTCCACCAGTTCAACCGCCAGGAATGGGGCCGCAAGGCATGGCGGGGGGCATGGCCCCACAAGTGAACACGTTTGGCCACCCAACAGGGGTAGTGAGTGGTGTCAAAATACCGAAGCTCACGATACAGAAATTTTCGGGGTGTGAACTTTACCCTGGGCTTGGTTCAGGTTTTAGGCAATGGGCCTACCTGTTCATTGAAGCTATTGAAATTGCCGAGCTTTCGTGTGGTTTTGCTTGGAACGAGCGGCTAAAGGTTAATAAGCTCGGTGAACACTTAGAAGGAGTGGCGTTGAGTTACTACCAGGCGAACATTGGAACCTGGTGGCAACTCAACTCCACGCTTTATTTCGTATTGGAACAATTGTTGACGGCTTTCAAGGTGCACATCACCCATCACCAAGCTGCGTCTCTTTTTGCGGCTGAAAAAGATCCGAAAAGGACGTGGACGGAGCATTTTTTGTACTTGGTGGCGTTAGCCAAGGAGAGTGAGTCGAGCGAGCGGCTAATCGTTGAGAATATCGTGAAATACGCTGCTCCAAGGCTCAAGCTTGCTCTCTTCGTGCGCTACAATCCACAAAGGCAAGACTACATACAGCACGCTCAAGAACTTGTGGCATGGGCCCAAGAGATTGACGACGAAGCTCAGAAGCCCAAGAAACCCGCGAAAATTTACGCTAATGCTGTGGATGAAAGTGGGCAGAGAAGAGTCTGTTATGCCTGTGGAAATGAAGGCCACATCAAGAAGGATTGTCCGCGGCAGAGCCATCGCCGCAGTTTTAAAGGGAACGATCGAAAAAGCAGAGGTGGAAATCGCATGTCAGAGCAGCGATTCGCTCTGTCTACGGGTGAAACAAACCGTAAAACAAGTGGAAATTCTAACGCCTCGCTGAATAAAGACGAAAATCTTTGGATTATTGACAGTGGTGCCAGCAGGCACTTAGTCTCTGATGAAGGTTTGCTAGAAGACGTGAAGGAGTGTACAGATGCGGACGCATTAACGCTTCCTGACGGCGGAAGTTTACAAGTAACGAAAGTCGGGAAAATCACGTTACAGGGAATAGCAAACGCAAATGTCAAGACCACGATCACACTCTCCGAAGTATTTTTCGCTCCGAAGTTAGCCAAGAACCTAATTTCGCTTGGTTGCTTGCGTAAGAAAGGATGCATGTTGAGAGATAATGGAGAGAAAATGGAATTGATTTTAAACAACAAAGTTCTGTTTCCAATTGAAGTGTGTGGTTCTGTTTTTGTTGCAAAATTGCATGCAAACAGACAAACAAATTTAAATACGGAATTTTCGAGTATGGTGATGAATGCAGCATCACAAGAAGGGGCAGACGACGTGCAGGAAGGGACCCTGCACCACTTTCATACAAGGTTGGGACACCTTGCCTACGATGCGGTTGAAAAACTTGCCAAGGACCCCAGGTCAGGCATTAAAATCATTGACCATGCTCGGCCAAACTGCTTGACCTGTGCCGAAGGCAAAGGTCAAAGGTCCCGACAACCTAAAAAGGACTCCGGAAGAAATTATCCGATAGAAAGAGTTGGCGGGGTGATATGCAGCGACCTTAAAGGCCCAATCACCCCAAGAGACAGACGTGGCAACAGATACCTGGTGGTATTTGTTGATCATTTTTCGAACTATGTACGAGTTTTTGCTGCACGGTCAAAAGACCGCGCAGCAAAAATGTTCGAGCATTTTCTTTGTTGGTTTGAGAAAGAATTTAATTGCCGGATTCACGTGCTGCGCACGGATGGCGGTGGAGAATTTAAGACCGTTGATCTTTTCTGCAAACGGACGGGGGTACGCCGGCAAATTACCGAAGCGGGTACCCCAGCATCCAATGGCAAGGCCGAACGCATGAACCGAACTATATTTAATATGGTTCGGTGCATGATTTTTGGATCGGGAGTGCCCCTGATGTTTTGGTCAGAAGCGGCTGAGTATGCGACGTATATACTCAACCGCAGTCCGACTCGTTCGAATCCAGGCGGGGCACCTCCGATCCAAATGTTGACTGGAAAGCCTACCGTTGTGAGTGACATCGTTGTTTTCGGGTCTCCATGCATGGTATGGAGAGACCCGCGCAAAAAATCACTGGCCAAGCATGCCGAACGGGCGTTGATACTTGGCAGGAACGATGAGACCAAAGGTTTTAAAGTTCTACTCCTGAAAGATCGGGTGGTAACCACCACCCGACACGTTACTCAGATCGAGACACTGAGTGATGATGCAAACGAAAAAATATCACGGCTACTACAAGGCGAAACAAGTGAAGACCCCGAAGAGAGCGTGCCACGCCAGGAAGGGGTTGAAGAGCAAGAAAAAAAGGCTGCTCAAGAAAGTCTCGGGGATTACGAGCCTGAAGGAAGTAAACGAAAGAATTCCAAGAAACAATCAACGCCGAGAAAGTCAAACAGGGCGAAGAAAAAGACTTACAAGGCAGCAGCGTTGGCTGCAGAACAAGAAGAAAGTGGAAAAAGAAATTCAAGTCAAGTGGAGGCAAACGAAGTGGCACCAAATGTCGGAGGTGTCAGTGAAAATTTGTTGTTTGCTTTTGCAGTTGTGGATAATTCCAGTGAGATCGACGACACGGCCGTAAAAATTGAAGACCCTTCTACCTATTCTGAGGCTCATAACGGGCCTCAATCAGAAAGATGGAGGGCTGCAGAGCAAGAGGAATTAAGGTCATTGAAAGAGTTGGGGACCTGGAAGGTCGTCAGACGCAACCCGCTAAAAAAGCCCCTGCCAACCAAATGGGTTTATAAAACCAAAATGAAAGCTGATGGCAGGGTTGAGCGGTACAAAGCGCGTCTTGTTGCTCGTGGAGACAAACAGGTCTTTGGTGAAGACTATTTCATGACGTTCTCTACAGTCATGGAATTAAGCAATGTGAAAATTATCTTGATTTTGGCAAAGATTTGGGGGGTGCCGGCGCGGCACGGTGATGTGCCAAGCGCCTACCCAAAGGCACCAACCGAAGGAGATTGCGAGATACATTTACAGATACCTAAAGGTATGGAGATCAGCAGCGAAAAGCTCGAAGATTTGGGCGTGGAAAGCACAAAAGATTTGGTGCTTAAGTTGGAAAGAAACCTTTACGGTTTGAAGCAAGCTGGACGACTTTGGTACGAGCTATTGCGGAAGACACTGGTCGATATGGGTTTCAAGCAATGCTTGACGGATACCTGTGTTTTCGTGCGGATTACTGATGGAGATACGATTCTGGTGGGAGTATATGTGGATGACCTGTTGGTCACCGCAACAAAACAAATTTTCGTGGATGAATTTTTCGAGAAAATGAGTGTTTTAGAACTCAAAGACCTAGGAAAGGTCGAAAAATTCCTAGGCATGCGAATCGAAGGAGGAAATGAACAGGAGTACCGCATCGACCAGCAAAGTACCGTTGAGGAAATGTTGGAGAAGCATGGATTGCAGGATGCAAATGCTGTCAAGACCCCAGTTCTCGAAGAAACATTGTCAGGGCCGGCAACCCTAAAGTTACCGGTGATGTTTGACGGGAGTGTCCCGACAATAAAAGACTTTCAATCTCTTGTCGGAAGTCTGTTGTGGATATCCCGGTGCACCCGTCCCGATATTGCTTTTGCGGTGCACCGAGCGACGCGTCACACGCATGCGCCCAGGTTACTGGATTACCAGATGGCGAAGCGGATTGCACGATACTTAAAGGGGACCAAGACACTGAAACTGAAATTGAAACACGATGAAGGTGAACCCTCACCGATACGTATCGTAAGTTACAGTGATGCGGACTTTGCCGCTGACAAGGAGGACAGGAAGAGCATAAGCGCAACGGTGATTTTTATAAATGGGATGATTGCAAGTTGGAATTGCAAGAAGCAGGGTGCCGTTGCACTGTCCACTGCCGAAGCGGAATTTGTGGCCGCTGCAGTCGGAGGCAGGCAGGCGCTTGGAATCAAGGAATTGTTAAATGAAATTGGAGTGATTTCAAGAATTCCAATCGTGCTTAAGATCGACAACCAAGCTGCAATCAAGCAATTACAGAACGAAGCAAGTGCGTCAAGTTCGAAGCATGTGGATATAAAATTAAAATTTATCAAAGATTACACCAAGAAGGGCAAGATGCGGCGCGAACATGTATCCACAGCAGACATGGTTGCTGACCTCTTAACCAAGACATTGGGTGCACCAAGGATTGCAGAATTACGAGAACAAATTGGACTAAATTGATGGTTGAGACTCATGTGGG
Organism: Sclerospora graminicola; assembly: GCA_001887855.2. Taxonomy (NCBI): domain Eukaryota; phylum Oomycota; class Peronosporomycetes; order Peronosporales; family Peronosporaceae; genus Sclerospora; species Sclerospora graminicola. Next base: position 24,671 of record MIQA02009303.1, on the reverse strand, counting down.
TCATTACGCTATCGTGGATGAATGGTTAACGAGGACCCGATGCATATGTGCATGGAGAGATGTCCCGGTATTTCTCGGAAGGAGTGTTGGAATTTTGTACCCATTTGATGAAATGTGTGAAGTATGAAATTCCAGGTTGTTTTGCGATAATTACGACAGGACATCATTACGTAACATTTAGGTTACAGAAAAAGTCGATACTGATTTATTTTAGTAACCTTTTATATTAATACACTTTTCAAAAACTCTAAATCGAGACAGTAACACAGGACGCTAAGGTAAAGGCACCTGCGTGGAGAATCTGCAACTTGAACAGTCAAGTTGCACGCATAAATCGACACCACCTGACAGCTCTGATAGGCTGCAGTTGGAGCTACTCATAGGACTGTTTGAAGGCTCTCACCGGCACAAACACGTTCGCGTCTGTAAAGGCGACAAGAGTGCTAAGTTAATTTTCCTACAGGCCGAAGTGCACCACAACAGAAAATATGCTGTGGTTGCGAAGATGCTCCAAGGCAAGAATCATTTTGGCCAGGTAAAAACGAGCTGCGTCCTAGCTAAAAGAAAACAACAGTCAATAGCAATCCCAAAATCAATCAGAGTTGAGTTGATGGCGTCAGCGTTTTCTGTCGGGTCGACTTAGAAAGAAAATGCCAAGAATGATAACGCCAAAACGGATAACAACGAGTGTCAGAGCGAGAGCGAAGTGGAAAACGAAGACACTCGAAGCCAATCGAAGCCAAACCAAAAAAAGGCGAAGAAGTCCAAGAAGAAGCAAAAGGTGTGCCCTCGTCAATTTTTCATATGGCTTTATTGAGTGTTCTCGTTGTACTTTTTTGTAGCAAAACTGAAAGAAATATGACCGACAGTAGTAGCTACTTGAATGATCTGCCCGTCAGCGCGCTTTGACGATTAATGCACAAACGTGTACACATTGGTTTTGAACTGTCTGCGCATTTTGCGCGTAGTAGCTGTGTCCGTCGCAACATCTCCAAGTGATAAAAAGCGGATGAGCTCTGCTAATGCTGCAACTAATCGTTGCTTCCTCGTAACGTCCAGGCTTTCTTGCTCTTGACATATCTCATCAATCAGCGCTGAGTAGCGCGCTTTATCAATCAAAATGAGTGAAAAAAAGTGTACTAGCATGCATTATGTTTGGATCGAAGTCTTCAAATAATACGATGCGGAAAATAATTTGCAGAAATGCCATAAAGATCTCTGGATGCTGTTGGCGATGAACGTCAAGACCAGGTTTTTGACATCTGGAAAAACTCACTTGATAACGACACCAACTTCTCCGCGTAAACGTCTACCATATATGACACCAAGGTAAAGTACTGCTTAAGGATTTTGAATACGCTAAGAACTGGTTGGTCATAAGCGGAATCAGTTGACTTAAGCCAGAAAAGACGATGTCAGCCACAACACTCGAAGCGCGGCTAGCGTCCGCTAGTTCTTTCTCCGCTATCACGTCTTCCGAAAAGTCGGTAAAGTCTTTTGACACGTGATGCGGTAGCAGAGTCAATAGCGCCAACATATCGACGTAATTTTCCTCTTCAGCGTCCCCCAACATGCTCTTTTTACACAAATTATACCGGCAGTAAGTCCGGATGAGGCCGACACTTGCTGTGTACACTAGCAGAGCGTCGTGTAGGGAAAGATAGCCCAGTTGCGCTTCCACCATCACGCAAAAGAATGTCAAGATAAGGTTTGCAATTTGTGAAAATCTGGAAAATCTTACAATAATAGGAAGAGCTGGCAAGCAGAACGCTGAGATAGAGAGGAATGGCTGTTTGATTCGGCGGAGCGCGCAATGCCGGCATACATTTCGAGAAGTAGCTTCAGTTCTTCTTGCACGCGTACATCGTTGTAAAGGACTATGTCAGTTCGAACTTAATGTGAAAAAATCAGATCAAAATTTGATTCTTATTTTCGGGACTTGACTCTGTCCCGGGGTCCCGTCCCGGGACATTTTGTAAGAACGGCCCTTAGTTGGATTTAGCCAAAACGTGAGTTGAATATAGACTTCCCCCTTCCATACCTAGACTTGTACCACTTTCATCCTCGCAAGTCTTCAGTTATTCACATTGGCTTCCAGTTTTCTTTTTTTCGTGCCATCATTTAAAATCCACTCATACTTTCAATGTACTAGCTCGTTATGGTCATCGACATGTCAGTGTATGGTGTCCTGGCTGGAACAGCCTTAACACAAGATGATGGGATTAGAGAACACTGGTTTTTTCGCAAACGACGAGGAGACTATGCCGGCGAAATAATTTAATAAGGCTTACTGCTATGCAGAGGATACTATTCTTGCAACGATGCCACAGCGAATGAGACCTATCAAGTTTCTCTCCAAACGTTTCCACTGAGGTCATGAGCTTTTACCCGACGTGACTGTTTTTTGTTATTGTGCGGGAAGCTTATGTCACTATTGATGGCTGTGTTAGGCTTGCAGTATGTGCGGGAGGCTTAATGTCACTTGCAGCATGTCTGATAAAGGGCGGAAGTGAAGTGTCCCAGAACCCCATACATCTTTATATTACTTCTTCTTCAGAAATTTGTTTTGAATTGCGCGCCAAATTCGAAATCCCAGAAATTTGATGCTACACATAAAAATCGTTTTTGGAGGGGTATGTGTCTGTAGTGATGTCTCAATTTGAAGGAGTTGTCTGTACTACTAATGTTTGGGCTTGTACTTAGTATACCTTCAGCGGAGGACTACGTGGTATTTCCACTGATAGAATAAAAATATTTGAATGAACAAGAGATGGTTTAGTACTTTAAAAGTTACGTACGTCCCCAGTATCTGGGTCAATATGTATGAGTAAAACTTTATAAAGTATACATCAAAGACTTGATAAGTCCATACGTAAATCGTTGAGCAACAAATTTTTTTTTACAGTTATTTAAAATGTCAGAATAACATGTCAACCACTATATTGTCAATTTTCTACGTTATGTATCGCAACTTCACTGAAGCCGACTCATGTCGCAATATAGTCGCCCAGTACCGTAAAATGCATGTCAAAGGCGACACCTATGTTTCCACGGTACTACCAAACCCTGTCAAAATTGCTGTGGTCGCCTATGACAAGCACTCGTAAAAAGTCACAGTCGGCTACCCAAAATTATGTGCAAATACCAAAGTTATGTGCAAAACACTAACCTTTTTGTATGCGTGACATGGGGTTCGAAGTGTGAACCAAGTACGTAGAAGCGTGTCTGACCATAGGCTAGCTTAGGTTATCTCCGCGTGTCTCGATATGAGAGGACGCGCAATGGTCTGGATCAGGATGACTCGAAACTAATTTCGGATCACTAGGATTATTCCTAAAATAAGTTAGGGTAATATAGCTTTTACGATTTGCGTAAAAGCTGATGTGTAAAGTTTTAGCTCTTAATAGTAGGCCCCGCCTATGAGTGGCAGTCGCTTGCATTTTAGGGTATTTAGAAAATAATACTACAGTAACTGTAAAGTGTACCCTCAACGAGCAATAACATTTTTTGCATTTCACAGCAAAACAGCAAACACATCCTTTTCTTACTTCTGTCTTCAAGAACTTCTTTCTTTGATACATCATGTTTTCTTCTATTCGCTCATCACGGCTCAGCAAGAACAGCCACAGTTGAGATAGGAAACTGCAGATCCATGCACGATGTGTAACGGGGCTTTCCTGGCAACACAGTCTCTATATCGTTCGAATTCGCCCCCGTATCCCCTTCTTCGTTGGATTGCCTGTCAATTGTCAACTGATTTTCTTCACTTGCTGGAGGATTCGTGTGATGATTTTCTTCTATCATGTTGCAATCTGCAATTCTTTTTCCTTGCTCTTCGTCTTCTTCATTATAAACATCGTGGCTCTTTTCGTCATGTCGCAGTGGCTTTACTGAAAAAACGTCTCATTAGATATTTTAGAAAGCTTTTCACGAAAAAATGAGCCCAGCTTACAGAAAGCATCGGTGGCAGCCTTGGCATCCTTCGAAAGCTTGACAAAACCCACCGAGGAACCCACTGAATTCCGACACATCGACGGCAAGCGATGAAGGTAGCCATGACCAACCTCGGCGCCTAAGACACCGTCCCCTTCCCATCGTTCGGTCGGTACAATTGACACAATGCGCACTTGATCATCAAGGGAGCTACATGAGAAAAATAGATACTTTTGGCTAAATCTTTTCAAGAAAACAAAATCTAAACCACGTACTTGTACACATAACATTGAAACGACCCGTCAATTGCGTCCAAAATCTCATCATGCAGGTCCTCTGTATCCGTAAACACGCGTTCTGGTGTACCCAATAGATAATCCGAGCCTGCTCGTAGACCTGCACGTTCAGCTGGGGAAGATTTTGCTACATTCTACAAAACAAAACACAATATGACGTTAGGGTTATCTGTTTCTCGTACAATTTTCAAAAAACAACTTAGTGGAACAAATGTACCAGCACATGAACCACTTGGTCCTCAGCGCCCTGATACGAGTCAAAGCGGACCGTTACGCCAAGTAATCCCTTGCCTTGCCACTTGCGACTGGGTGTTAATTGTAAATCTCTTGTTGTTTGTGATTTGACATTAAACACTCGGAGCTGAATTAGACGATCTTCATGCAGGGCGATCAGTTCCATTAGGGTTGCGTCCCGAGCATCCTAAATCAACAGACGCCACAGATGATTAATCTATATCGACGTTTCATTCACGGAACAGAATGTCGTACCAGTCGAATGCCATTCGCTTCAAGTATAAAGTCAAAGAAGCTAACGAAACCGACTGACGAAGCTGGCGACTCCTCTTGGATGCCAAGAACACGAAAGCCATAGCACTCCCCGCCATCGACAGTTTATTCGTCCTGAGCTAGCGTTGAGCTTTCAGGGTGACTAATTTTGGGTATGCATTGTGGTGCAAGAAAGTACGAATTGTATATCATTTCGAAGATTAAAATTATACGTAGTTCTCGGATTTATTGTCTCCGCATTTTATGCTAGGAAGAACGAAAGTTATGATAAAATTGATGTTTCGTCATTGAACATACGCGAGTTGCGTCAACTACCTAGGATACCGCAAATGATCAAAGCTAGTGGAGATGGGGAGATCAGAATGTACAGCATGATTCTGCTCAACGCACAAAGGTACGCGACCACACGCGGTGCGAAACGCCATCCTTCGCACTCATACAAGAGGTGTCAGAAGATAAAGCTATTCATCATTTATTCCCACGATACACGTTATCTACAGATGAAGAGTTCCTCAGTCAACAGCCAATTTTTATCCTCATTCTATTTCGGACGGTAATTCCAGTACTTTGAAGCACTTGGACATCACTGGAACATTCTTCAAACAAGTCATGGCAAAAATAAAAAGTGAAAAGCATCCTGCAAAAATCAAGACGTGCTCAACACCAGTGATTGTTGAGCGTTCCAATTGGTTGATAGGATACGTAATTACCTCCACAAAAAGTATAAGTTACTTTAAGTAATGCATAAAACATGTGCTTAGGTAACTTTGTTGCGGAAAGAGAAATCATCCTCCACGAAGCAATTTGTGGCATGTACTGTAACGTTATATAAAGAGATACATACATGTCCATGTAATAACATACCGATCGGGAGTATTTCGTGGGTGCTTGTAAATTTGCACAATTCAATTAATAATCAATGGCGCGAGGCAGTTCGTCATCGCAGTGTTGATACCATTAGATACCCGAAAGAGCGAGTCATGTCCGCCCAGACTGCGTTTGCTTTCGGGATTTGGATTATGTAGTGCGAAGTTGTGAGAGAAGATCAACCTGGGCTTCTAGTACATATTTAAATGATATTAATCGATGCAACTGAATTACCGTTGAGTTTTTGCACAGAAGTCGGTTTAACATGTAAGGTTACATGTATTTGCATGGAGACGAAGCCAGTGACTTGCCACAATCGAGCGCTTTGGCAGCTACAGCTACAGTACATGTCCTACATGTTTTCCAAGTGCTTGGTCAGTTGGAACTCCCAACTGACCAAAAGCAGCTGGAAAACATGGCGATATTGGAAGTTCCAACTTGGAACTTCTAATATCGCCAAACAATGAAGGGGCACTGCCCGTCCTGAATTATGCTGGTGCAAGATGATACGGCGTTTCACGTGCTGATTCCTGACCAACAAACGCATAAGACATGCATGGTTCCACTCTATATACACTCAAACAACGTTTTCGAACACGTATTACGGTCCCTACTACCGTAGTCTGTTACTATTGTACCAAGCGTTCTGATGATTCGTATAACACACGTCTCTTAAAGTATATACAAACGGACGCTATGGCAATCTCTATCGTCAGTCATGTAGGTCTCAAATTGAGCTTGCAGTTCCATCCCTTGTACGCTCGAGCTTATTTGGCCTCAACACATGATTTGCCACAGGTTGTAGCTTTTTCTTTCCACGTTTTGTACATTTGCCTCTTTGACTCCAACTTGCGGCCCGGATAGGGCTCAAACCCGCGGGGTTTGGTGCGGGTTAAGGTCGACCCGCAATTCAGCCCGCGGGTTGCGGGCTGGGTTGCGGGCTGTTTGGGTTAGCGTGTTGCACATTGCTGGACTTCGTCAGAAGGCATGGATTCTCTTCTGGTAGGATATCATCTCCTATACTATATAAGGGTTTACTTACATCCGTCTAAACGAGGTGGAGGTGGCGTGTGAAGCTACTCAAAGTTAGAGGTGATAAAACTGTGCGGGTGGCTGAAGAATATAAAGGTTATATTAATCATAGATTGAGCTAATTGTCCAATCTGCGGTTTAGTAATTGAGGCAGCGAGCACTTGGTAAAATACCTTATGCTGCAAGATGATTGCGTCTGCTTGCTACGGCATAGAATAATTTACAAATGTTAGTCGCCCAAATGCCAATGCACGCTCATATTCAACCGACCTCTGTAGTAAACACCATTCCAGAGGCAATCTTTCGTCTTTGCTTTTTATAATGTTCCGCGCAGTTACGTTGTCCTTCCTTGCTTCAGTACGAGCTGTGCTACATCACTCTTTTTTCTTGTAGTGACAAAGAGGGTGCCGGACCGCCCCTCCCAACTATGGGTTGTTAAAGTTAAAATTCCAATTTACCTTACTGCGGGTTGTGTGTGGGCTGCGGGTTGGGCTCAGGTCAACCCGCAACCCAAACCGCGCGGGTTTGGTGCGGGTTTTGCGGTGCGGGTTGGGCTTGGGTTTGAGCCCTAGGCCCGGATAGCACCAACGTTCTGACACAGTTATCCACAACTTCACGATGTCCCGATTATTCAAACTTGTCTATAAGAGACAAGTTTAGTCTTCAGTATACTATAAGTTATAGTCCGGCCTATTTAGAACAGCCCAGATGTTCAAAAGTCGCGACGCAGACAGACGCGACTCGTCTTTCTAACACCCAACCACTTGAACAAAGTATTGAAAATACTCAACACTTAAATTTTGTGCTTCCAGGGCACGTTCCAAGAAATTGCTGATTTGCCACCACTCGCGTGTTTCCTTAGTCTCTCGCTGATATAAATGTTACCGATGACGCTCATATTCCGCGCATCCGTTTCATCCGGCACCTCCAGAACAAAAATTCCAATACGTTCTACACCGTCACGTCACACTTTAACGTTCAATAGTTAGAAACCTCTTTACCTAATAACTTCCACTTGTCTGAATAATAAGAACCAGTCACTTTCTGAGTCTTCGGTGTTTTTTTTCCTAAATGTTCGAAATCCACATCCCCTCTGGCACTTTTTGTCTTGGGTTCAGTATACGATCGTCTGTTCGAGGCCAAGAGTGATGATCAAGATCTATGCGATAAACCGCCGGTTCCCGCGACGCAACGGCCAGGGAATTGCACGACGGCGCCACGTCGTCCGTCATTCCTCAATTTACATTGAATCAGACATAAAGTGAGCGCTTCGTAATGGCCGAGAAACTCGACGACTATGTGATTCAGCGGCGACTCGCACCTGCTCTGTTTGGGGACGTGTTGCTCTGTCAACACAAACCCACGGGGGATCTCGTTGCGGTGAAGCGCGTGCTTCAAAGTGCGGCAAATGCTCAACTCACATTGGCTAACAATAAAAAAGTCCGTGAAAACGTTGCCCTTGAGCGAGCATTGTACCATCAACTAAACCGCGTCGGCGGCCATCGCAATGTCTTGAAACTACGCGATGAGATTGAATTCGACGGCTATTTGTACCTCATGTCGGACTATTGTGCCCGTGGCGAACTCTACGAGCTCGTGAGCACTGCTGAGGATGGCAAGTTGCCCTTGCCCGTGATTCAAAAGTACATGCGGCAAATTGCGAGTGGTGTTCAGTTTTTGCATCACAATGGGTTTGCTCACCGCGATTTGTCGCTCGAGAATGTGCTCGTGTCGGACGACGACCAGTGTCAAGTCTGCGACTTTGGACTCGCGGCCTCAACCGCCACTCCGAGTCGCGAAACAGTTGGGAAACTCTTTTACATGGCGCCTGAGGTACTGGCGGGGGTTCAGTATCACGCGACCAAGGCCGACGTCTGGTCCCTTGGGGTCATGCTATTCATAATGCTCATTGGCGCGCCGCCCGTCGAGACGGCGTCTACGACGGACGCACGATTTCGACTCATTTCGAACAAAGGCGTGCGCAAACTCATTGATCGCTGGGGGCTTACGAACGATCTCCCGGATGCGGCCATTGACCTCTTAGCGGATATGCTCGAGGTGGACCCGGAGCTGCGCATCTCCATGGGCGAAGTCGTGTCGCATCCGTTCTTACTACGCGACAGCTCGATTGCCTCTCCGCTGAAACACGTGCTTGCTCCCAAGCTCCAGCGAACTCGAAATGCCGCATCACCAACGAAACAGAGCTCGCAGTCGTCCACCGCGTGCTCGTCGACCCCGTCCACGTCCATGTACCTCTTGCGGTCGGGCTCGGACGGTGTCGAACGCAGTGGCTGCCGCTTGGTATTGCACAAAATCCATCGCTTTTTCTCGCGGCGTCACAACAAGCGCGTGATGGCCGTGAGTCGCAATTCCGTAGCTTCGAAACGTGCATCGATCAAGCGCTTTGCACATGCTGCGTGAGGGTGGCTAGGCCTTCGTTAAGACAGAGAGAGGAAGGCGACAGCTTCTGTCGGCTTTTTCTGCCCATATCGAGCGGGGGCCGCTGGACGTTGCAATATTTATTCGGGTGGGTGGGTGAAAGATAGAGAAACAGACGCATGTAGAGTATGAATATTAGAAGCATTGTAAAAAAACGAACTTAAATAACAAGTTACAACGAAAAATGAACTTACCTTTAAGTATTACAGTCACACCTCCCAATGAGGACTCCCCTACGTGGCACAAATCCTGTATCTGAATCCACAAGTGTCTGCACCAATCAACACACAGTATTTTTGTATGGACGAGCGAATTCCCCCTTTACCTGGTTCTTTTCAAGTTGTCACCACTTCAGCCATGCGGTTAGACTGACTATGTATCCGCGCTAATGGCAGCAGTAAGTGCGAGACGGATTTACTGAAAAGAATATTCACTTTTCTTTTCATACTAATAGGGGGTGTCAGATATTGGCGAAGTTATCCATAATTTTGGGTAGATTTTTTGTAAAAACAAGCAGTGGAATTACACTTTGCAGTTATCCCCCCTTTCAGAACTTGACAAACCACCAGAAAACTTCTGACAGAGTCTCAAAACAAAAAAAAATGCGCCCATGCCTTCTGCCGCCGCCCCCCCCAAAAAAAACGAACTGCTCCCGTGCCTTCTGCCGCTGCCCCCGAAAACAAAAAAAAACATACCAGACCACGAAGGAGAGCACGAACCATAACCATCCCATCTTGCCTTAAAAAATTGCAAAGTATCCGAACAACCGCATGCGACTTGACGCAGACAATTTGGAGAATCTCCATAAAACTGTACATTGAAACAAAGGCTGCCAGTGAACGCGAGCAGCGCGCGCTAGACAAGAAATTAAAGAGAAACAGCTGCAGCTGGACAAGGCTCGGCTGGAGACAGAGAGGGCAAAGGACAGGACGCAACTGTTAAAAGACTTCGTCATTGCTGTAAGTCAATTGAGGAGGACCGCGAGTTCATGGCACTGATAGGCGACCAGTGAATGTGCAAACACTATGGGTGTTCCATTCACTGTTAAAACGCCAGTTGCCACATCATAAGAAATGCTGTTGTCCCATCAGACTTGCCCCAAGCCCTGGTTAATGGTAGATTTGCCCCACATGTGATAAAATTTTAGTACTTTGATTCTTCTTTTTGCTTTCGTGTATTCTTGGGTAACTTCTTGGGTATGGTACCAATTAAGGAATGATTCCACATCCCCGACTGAATTTAATGCATCGAAAGCACAGGCAAGTTGCAGCTCGACAGGAGTTTGCTCGTGGAAGCTGCTATTGTGAAAGACGGCATGTCCAGCAATCAGCTTGCAAATTTGCAAAAAGATTCCCTCGACATGCGACACAGCTGGCGAAAATCCACTGGTGACAGCCCCAGAAAAAGTTGGTCCATGTAAAAACAGGACTTCGGCTTGTTGGCGCGTGGGGCTACATATCGGGAAGAATATGCAATACCAAGCAACTCCAAGAGGATGTCTGAGTCTTGTCCAAGAAGCAGGTGTTGAATTTGCACCCTTTTGATGAACCATGAAAATGGATGAAATTTGTGCGAGACCGTCATAGTGCATATTTTGTATAGTCTAATATAGGTTAAGAGTAATTTCGACAGGACAACTTTTAATACTATAAAATAAATATCACTTTTTACTTTTACGCCTAAAAAACACCTCGGATAGGAGTCAGCGCCGTCGTACTAACAGACGACTGGCACTGCACTCCCGGGGAACCTCACCTAACTAAGTGAACACTAGCACGTTTGCATTTGAAGTGACTTACGTTTTACTGTGGATTAATTACTTTTCGTACCTGGCGATTTGGTGTTTGGCTTCTAGCAGGTCCAAGCATTTACGTTACGTTTTCTTGCGCAGGTTTACGCTTTTTCAGTGGAATCTCGTATTTTGCAACCGGTTATGAGCCCAAATTCTTAACGGGTCTCTTAAGTTTGATTATAACTACTGTTTCAAGTTAATTAATTTGGTAGAAGTCCCCTTGCCAGAAGGGTAATTGTGTCTGGGTTTATTGTGACTGGAATTTTTAAAAATTGACTCTCGGTTGTACTTCACGGCAACTATGGCTAGTGATGGACAAAGTAGAATGGCGGAAGCACTCACTGCAGTGATGGAGTGCATACAGAAGTTGGAAAACAAGGTTGACAAGCGTATGGATAAGTTTGAAAATGAACAAGCTCGTGCCAAAGATCTGGGGCAGTTTAACTCTTCGAACGAGTTTAGAGACAGCCTCAGGAATCATGGACCTTTTGGCGGTGCATGACTATCGATGATCTCAAATGATGGAATTGGGCAAGGCGTGCCTGGGAACAATGCCATGGGGCAAGCAGGCGAGATGCCTGGCGGAAATGTAAACGTGCCACAAGCTGGTGTGCCTTTTGGGGTGAAGTTAACCAAGCTTACGATTCAGAACTTCACGGGAGTGGAGGTCTACAAGGGTCTAGGAGCAGGGTTTAAGCAGTGGGCTTACCTGTTCCTAGAAGCCCTGGAAGTGGCTCAATTAACTTCCGGTTTCCAGTGGAATGAGCGCCTGAAAGTAAACAAATTGGGGGAACATCTTGAGGGCATGGCCCTAAGATATTTCCAGACAAATATCGGTGCTTGGTGGGCGGTATCTCCGTCGTTGGTGACTGTCTTGGAGCATATGAATAATGCATTCAAAGTGCATATTTCTCATCATCAAGCATCTGTAATGTTCGCAGCAGAAAAGGACCCTAAACGGTCCTGGACTGAGCATCTGCTTAATCTGGTAGCTCTGACGCGTGAGAGAGAGCTACCAGATAAATTGATCGTGGAATGCCCCAGACCGCATAGAAAATATGACCCTAAGAAAACAAGCAAGAAGGGACGCTCAGACACATTGTCTGAGCGTCGTTTCGTGCTAGCTACGACTGAAAATCCAAGTGGAAATTTTGAAATCCCTGAAAAAACAAACGACGAATTCTGGATCCTGGATAGTGGTGCGAGCCGACACTTAATCGGTGACCCAGTTCTTCTGGAGGATGCAAGGGAGTGTGGTAGCGAAGATGCACTAACACTCCCCGACGGTGGGAGCTTAACTGTCACACAAGTTTGAAAGGTGACAGTGAAAAGCGACGAGTGGCCTAGCATAGAAATTGTGTTAAGCGAGGTCTACTATGCACCTAAATTGGCCAAGAACTTGATATCGTTGGGCTGTCTGAAACAAAAAGGATGTCACATAGATGACAAGGATGATGGCATGGAGATAAGGCTTGGAAATAAATCACTCTTTCGTGTCGAACTTTGTGGCTCAATTTTCGTGGCGAAGGTGCACTCAAGCACTGTGAACGCTTTTCGAAAGGAGCTTACCGATGTGGTAATGAGCGTGCAAAATGAAGGAGCGAAAACGATGTGCAGGAAGGAAGTCTATACCATTTCCATGCTCGTCCAGGTCATCTTGCCTATGACACGATAGAGCGTATGGCCAAAGACCCACGGTCAGGAATTGCCCTAACTGACCACAAAAGACCAAATTGTCTGACGTGCGCCGAGGGAAAAGGGTCTCGGTCGAAGCAACCGAAACGGGACTCAGGCGAAAACGCGCCAATTGATCGAATCGGTGGAGTTATCTGCAGCGATCTAAAGGGTCCGATAACTCCACGCGACAGAAGAGGAAATCGTTTCTTAGTGGTCTTTGTCGACCATTTTTCAAATTATGTGCGCGTATTTGCGCCCCTACGAAGGACAGGGCGGCGAAAATGTTCGAACATTTTCTTGTGTGGTTCGAAGGAGAATTTCACTGCAGAATTCACGTACTACGCACTGATGGTGGCGGTGAGTTTAAAACGCTAGACTTATTCTGCAAAAGGACGGGAGTACGAAGGCAAGTGACCGAAGCTGCAACACCAGTCTCAAACGGGAAGGCTGAGCGAATGAACCGGACCATTTACAACATGGTCCGGTGTATTTTTCGGTCGGGCGTGCCGCTAATGTACTGGACGGAAGCGGCTGAGTATGCAACGTACATACTCAACCGCAGTCCGACCAGGGCTAACCCAGGCAGGGCACCACCTATACAGGTGTTAACGAAGAAACAAGTGAATGTCACTGACATTGTGGTTTTTGGATCCCCATGTATGGTTTGGAGGGATCCAAAAAATAAATCACTTGGTAAACATGCAGAGCGTGCCCTTATTCTCGGGAAAAATGACCAAACGAAGGGGTACAAGGTTCTCTTGCTGAAAGATCGGGTGGTAACAACCACCCGACACGTAACAAACATTGAGACTCTCGATGAGAAGTCGAACAGCCAGATTGCAAGGAATTTGGAAATGGATGACAATGCAAATGGTGAAGTGAATGAAGGTCAAGCAGCAGAGTCGATTACAGCCAAGCCGTCAGCCAAAAAGAAAAAGGGGAACGCTCAGCAGCGTGAAAACAAGCCTAAAGCCCGGAAATCGGCTAGGAGCGTGAAGAAAACTGCAAAGGCCGCTGCTGCGGAAGAAGAAAAAAGGTTGAAAAGCCTCAAGAAGTCAAAGAAAAAGGAATTGTCACTGGAAGGAGTTTCAGAGCGTGCATCGACTCAAGATGTAATTCGAACAGAAACTGGAAGCACTACCGCGGCGCCGGAAGAAAATGCATTGTTCGCTTTCGCTGTTACGAGTACGAAAGATGCAACGAATGGAAATTTCGCTGCCATACCCGACCCAAAGACTTTCCAGGAGGCACATGCCTCGAAGCAGTCTGAGAAGTGGGCGGAGGCAGAACGGGCAGAGCTACAGGCACTGACCGATCTCGGAACGTGGAGTTTGATGAAAAGGGTGGGGGGGAAACCCTCTACCAACGAAATGGGTCTATAAAACGAAACTTAAGTCTGATGGGACAGTGGAGCGCTACAAGGCTCGATTGGTTGCGCGAGGCGATAAACAAGTGCTTGGTGAGGATTATTTGTTCACCTTCTCGACGGTGATGGAATTGAACAACATGAAGGTAATACTTATCATGTCATTGGTGTGGAAGGTGCCTGCCAGACACGGGGATGTACCAAGTGCGTATCCCAAAGCAGGCACCGAAACTGGGTATGAGATACATTTACAAATTCCTCAAGGAATGGAAGTTTCAGAAGAGAATTTAAAAGTTTTCGGAGTGGAGACACAGAAAGACTTGGTGTTAAAATTGAAGAAGAACCTATACGGCCTAAAGCAGTCTGGTAGGCTTTGGTATGAACACTTGCGAGAAACTATGGTCAAGCTTGGTTTTGTGCAGTGTTTGACCGACACGTGCATTTTTATACGTGTCTCTGATGATGGTAAAACACTGGTGGGTGTGTATGTTGACGATTTTCTCGTCACGGCGACCTGCGAAGATTTGATTGAAAAGTTTTTCGACGAAATGAAAACTCTGGAATTAAAAAATCTTGGAAACGTGGAGAAATTTTTGGGAATACGTGTGGAGGGTGGTCCGAGCATCGGATACACCATTGACCAAGTGGTCACAATTGATGAGATGTTGGTGAGAGCACGGTTTACAAGACGCAAACACAGTTCGAACTCCGATTGCGGAAGTGATATGGACGAAAATTTGGATGAATTGTTACCTGTGAAGGCAGGTGGAGATCTGCCCTGCGTAAAAAAATTTCAGTCATTGGTCGGCAGTTTATTGTGGATGTCCCGGTGCACACGACCGGACATTTCGTTCGCAGTGCACAGGGCCACTCGGCGTACGCACGCCCCGACACTGGTGGATTATAAAATTGCGAAAAGAATTGCAAGGTACCTAAAGGGTACAAAAGATTTGAAATTACATCTGAGTCACGACAGTGGAAATCATCTGCCGTTGCGCATTGTCGGCTATAGCGATGCTGATTTCGCAGCCGACAAGGTGGATCGGAAGAGTGTCAGTGCAAGTGTGGTTTTCGTGAACGGAATAATTGCTGGCTGAAAGTGCAAGAAACAAAGCACTGTTGCATTATCTACAGCTGAAGCAGAATTTGTGGCCGCAGCGGAAGGTGGAAAAGAAGTGCTGGGTCTACGAGAAATTTTCGAGGAGATCGGTGTGCGTGCAAAAACACCGATCGTCCTAAAAATCGACAACATGGCTGCCATAAAGCAACTACAAAATGAAGTGAGTGCTGCAAGCACAAAACATGTCGACGTTAAACTCAAGTTTTTAAAAGATTACGTTCAAAAGGGAAGAGTACACCCTGAACATGTTGGAACCGTGGACATGATTGCGGACCTTTTGACAAAAAATCTTGCTGCACCTCGAATTGACGAGCTCAGAGGACAGATTAGTTTGAAGTAATTTTCGAATGAAAATGAACATGGATATATTTTCGATTTACATATGGTTTTATGATGGTTGCATTGGAAGACTATTCGACACATGCAGCGATAGCGGTAACGGAAGGAGTGTTGAATTTGCACCCTTTTGATGAACCATGAAATGGATGAAATTTGTGCGTGACCGTCATAGTGCATATTTTGTATAGTCTAATATAGGTTAAGAGTAATTTCGATAGGACAACTTTTAATACTATAAAATATATATCACTTTTACTTTTACGCCTAAAAAACACTTCGGATAGGAGTCAGCGCCGTCGTACTAACAGACGACAGGCACTGCACTCCCGGGGAAACGCATCTAGTCAATTGAACGCTAGCACGTGTGTATTTGAAGTGGGTTACGCTTTACTGTGAATTAATTACTTTTCGTACCTGGAGATTTGGTGTTTGGTTTCTAGCAGGATCAAGCATTTACGTTACGTTTTCTTGTGGATTATTGCGCAGGTTTACGCTTTTTCAGTGGAATCTCGTATTTTACAACAGCAGGTCCTCCTCAGTACACAGTTCGTCATTCCTTAGTATCCGCATTTCATCCTCAAATGACTCCAGCAACAAGGCGGGAAGCAAAGCACCCTCTGCTTGCTTGATAACCATGTAACGCATTGATGGATAAGGCTTTTACTGTGTGCGGGACAGGGCGCGGTGGGGTGTGATGTGCGGGGCGCGGCGGGGCAGGGCGTGGCGAGGCGAGGCGTGACGGG
>MIQA02009300.1:0-13652 GCA_001887855.2 Sclerospora graminicola | reverse complement strand
ATCCCCATGCGGTCATGGCGCAGCACAACAGTCTTCCACAAACGTTCAAGCCGTTTGCTCCACGTCCAGGTTTGTAGCATGTCTACTACTCCAAGCGTGTAACAGTCCGGGCCAACTACAACGGACGCCTGATATCCGTGATTTTCCAACGTCCTCGTTCCAATCCAATTTAAGTCGTCAAACGTGCAGGACTTAATATCAGCTAAACCATATGACATGGAATTATAGCGACGAACAGGGTTATCAACATGTAGAAGCGGCGTATTGTCGTGAAATATTATGCCACTATTTTCATCAACCTTGTTCACGACAGAAAAACGACAAGACCTGTTGAACTGTCTCCGGTTTCCAGACTCAACTTTGTCCAAATCTTCGTCACTGGAATCTTCTGTCTGACCAGTGCCTTCCGTTGCAAACGAATCGCTGTCAGGATGGCAAACCGGGAAGTTCACTTTGCGCCTTGTCGGAGACTGTAATCTCGTACCCATCGCAGAGTGTTCCACCACGTACTTTGTGTTATGCACACTCAACATCAAGCTGTAGTCCATGATACCTTGGTCTTTCAAGAAATTGCTGTCGCTGTCAAGTTGGCGAACAAGCGCTTCAGCTATAATTAATTACGCAAGAGGCAAATGTAATCTCAGTTACTCCAAAAAGCGATATCCATGTTGTCATGACTGAAATCCTACCTGTCTCTGCCTCTACTCGCATTTTCCGATGGAAGTCGTTGTCTTTTAACACAATGTGGGGAAGATGGATCCCACGAATGCTGTACTCGCAGCTTTCGTTCGTACCATATTGAAAAGCATTACTGCAGTACGTACAGATGACAGTTTTTCCTGGAGGTATAGGCTTCAATCCATAATAAACATCACAATAAAGTCAAATATAATCCAACGATTCGCAAAAGTGCAACAGGCTACCGCACCTTTGCATTGCGGTCGACCCACGACCCCTTGATGTCGAAAAACTGGTGCATGCTTGTACGACCGATAACGTTCCCCATGACAACGAAATTGAAGACTTGTCCGTACATCTCGATTGAGTGACAACCATAGAATCGAGTCAAGTGAGAGTCTGGATTCTGCTTCATATGTCGAATGTAAGCTGGTAGCATATTTATCAGCACGTTGCGTTCGCTTGTTGTAACTGATTTCACTAAGAAAGAATAGTCGGCAGTGTAAAACATGAAGGCACCACTAGACCCACCAGACTCTATCTTTTCATGACAAGTTGCAAGAAATGCTTTCCTGTACAGCGTCTCATTAATCCCAAACCCCTGTCGAATATCACGAAAGGAGGACGGACTGTAATCGTCAAAACATACCGTCATGCCAAGTTCATGCAAGCGAAGGTGGATCACTCTTCGGCCTTCAGTGATCATTGGAGTATTTGACGAGGACGCAACTATACCTCTCGTCGTAAAGTGAAGGACCTCTTTCCGTAATGCAGCATTAAGTTGTGGCTGAAGATCAATGTTAATATCGCTGTATCGATCAGTGTCGAAAGTTTCTCGCAATCGGCCAGCATGGCAATCCACATTTGGGGGGCCATTGATAGCCACCCAAATAACCAAGTCAAGCAAACCCTTTGCCGCCTGGAGAAAAGAAGTTGCGTCACGTACTCGCTGCAGCACGTGAGGGTAATTACGGAGGAACAGCACATCCGCAATCCAGAACGAAATGAGGATAATCTGATAAATAATGTAGGCGACCGTGAAAATGCGAGCACTGCGGATCACATCCTTCTTTGCTTTTAGTGCCTCTTTCATCCCTTTGAATGGATGTGTCTGAGTTTCTAGTACAGCGAATATTACTGCGCAGAGTACTGCGAGAATGACCACGACGTAATACATGAAGAGTTCGTTCTCGACTCTCTCGTCGACATAGCAGGACGGGTAGATCTTGGGGTCGAACTTAACGCTAGAGACCCAAAGAGAAATCGCAAAGATTCCCCCTACGCCCCAAGAGAAGGCGTGATACCACTGCAGATTCTTCTTGAGATTGGTGAAGGGGTTTGTTGAGCATTGGTACAGACTGAACGACATGCTAAGGAACCAGCACTCGGACGAAAATGTGCAAAATTGTGTAAACGTTGCAAGTGCGCGGCAGCCCAGTGCGTTCACGTAAATGTCCCAGCTATACTGGAAGCGCAGCGCATAGAGCAAATCGACCACCGACTTCCAATAAATGATCGGGTTCGGGTGACGGCACTTTCGTTTCCAGAGAAAAGAGAGGACGATGACGGAGCAGCTGATCACCGAGACGAATGCTCCCGTCTGTGTGGGTACCGAGTCCGGCCGGACATTGGCTAGCACATAGTCATTAATGGGGTTCATGCACAGTTTTTCGCGAAGGCTGGAAGGTAAAGCTGTAAGATAAAATCACAGAAACATGTGAGATGCAAAGTCAAGTAACGAGCTGCGTGCCAATAGGTGCGTACATGACAGTTGTGAAGTGCGTTAGTACTTGTCTTCGTATGAAATATGAAATAAGACAGGTCCTCAAAAAGCCAGGCCTTCTTCGATTTCAGTGAAGCTCTTTAATGTTACTGTGTACTGTCTGAGACGATTGCATGTGCTTCGTCTCATCTCAATATGACGTTCGTTATCGAGATGAGACGAGGAATCTGTGGCTGACATTGAATGCTCCTACTACGACGAAGCGAATCGCCAAGGAAACCATTCAGTGACCGGTCTTAACCTTTTGCTCCCTTTCAAAGCTTTTCGCTCTCTTTTCTTAGTGCCGCCTTCTCCGATGTCGAAGTTGACAATTGTCAACTGATTTTCTATAGCACACAACAAAGGTTAGGCATGTTGTCGTCGAGAAAGGAAAGAAAGAGCTGTATTGAACTCGTACAGGAATCATGCATTGCGTTATTTCGAGCATTAGGACAGCATGTTTTTGTACTGCTACCAGTATGTTTAGCTTATAGTGACAAAAACCAGTCACGGGTTTCAGCAATTCCATCCGAGAAGTCGTATGACGCGGTGAAGCCCAGTTTGTTGCTCGCCTTCACTCGTGAGCATACCGACTCCTTCACATCACCTGTGCGGACCGGAACATTCACAATTGCCGCAGATGATCCGAACTTCTCGACAATACGCTGCGCGACGGACATGATGGAGGTTTTAGTACCCGTGCACACGTTAAACACGTCAAATTCATCATCTTCCAAAAGCATTGCTGTCCGAATGGCACGTGCCACGTCCTTTACGTACACAAAGTCACGATACTGCTCCCCATCGCCGGTAACCTTCAACGTACCATTAAGCTTTGCTTGCTCCATAAACCACGAGACAACACCACTATATGACGAGTGCGGATCCTGGCGCGGACCATAAACATTAAAAAATCGCAGCGCTGTCGACGGAAGACTATGTTCTTCATTCAACTGCTGCATCAGCTTCTCCATCTGAAACTTGGAAGTAGCGTACGGGCAGATACCACCAGTAGCAGTCTCTTCGCTTAAAGGCAAGTTTTCAGGCAATGGAATTCCGTACGTGGCGGCGGACGACGCGGCGACGACGCGCTTTACGCCGTTCTTAACAGACCACTCGAGCACCTTGCGCGATCCGCCGACGTTTATACGCTCGTACTTCTCGGGAAGGCGTGTACTCTCTTCCACTGAAATTGCGGCGGCTAGATGCACTACGTAATCAATCTACAGGATGACGAGCAGGAGTTGAACGAGAAATTAAATTAACTGAAGTCAGTTTCGCTACCGTACCTTGTGGATGATGAAGGAGAAATCGTCCACAACTGTTATGTCCTTAACCAGCACAGCAGCTGCTCCACGATTGAAATTTTTGCCATTACTCATGTCATCGTATACCACAACCTGTGACAACCATATCGCTCACCGTCAGATTTCTAAAGGTAACTTAAATGAAAGCTAACTACTTTTTCGGACCTCAAAATTATTGGCCAGCAAGTCCTCCACGACATGGCTGCCAATGAATCCAAGGCCGCCTGTGACCAGTACCGTGGGCTTATGGGATGAGAAGCGGTGAATTAGCGGCGACACCTCACTATGGCTGCCGCTTCTCTGGTAATAACCGCCTCCGAAAAGCGCCCCAACTGCGAAGATGGCCAGAGCGCCTACGTATACATAAAACTTAGGCAGCAGCAACCAGCTCGATTCGGGACGACCGTTACGACCGAGGCGCGTAGGTAGCATCTTAAGTCGCCAAAGAAGTACTATACACCAAAAATATAAATTAAAAATGTATACCAGTACCAAAAACCAACATGGATAATTTATTTGACGTGAGGGTTCTACGGTCGATGTATCGGACACCTCTACCTAGTATAATTGCTTACGCGTCGCTTTCTAGCGATTATCATTGCAACGAAACAATATATAGTACTGCCTGTGCATCAACAAGCTCTATTACTTACTTACTAGCTAACGTAGGCGCGCTCGCTGTCAAGACGACAGAACCGTCGATTCTCCACTCCAATCACCACCTTTTCAAGCGCAGATGGAGCTTTTCCAATGACACACAAGCTGCAGCGTTGGCAGCAACCACTCGGCACGGCACAAACGAGCTTTACATCGGAGGAACGACAACCTCAGCGGCAGGGGCAGAAGCAGCTTGAGCCACAACGTCAGAAGGCACATTGAGCAGACCACGGCCGTTGTTAATGCTCTTGAAGAAGTCGCCAAACACCAATGAGATGATAGCCATTAGCTTCATAAGAATATTAAGAGCCGGACCCGAGGTATCCTTCAACGGATCACCTACAGTGTCACCGATGACGGCCGCCTTGTGGATAGCACTGCCCTTGCCCTGCACAATAAGTTTGCCATCCTTGTCCTCAATAGACACGCAGCCCTTCTCCACGAATTTCTTTGCATTGTCCCAAGCACCACCGGTGTTTGATTGAGATATGGCTAGCTGCACACCAGATGTAAGGCTACCGACCAGAAGACCAGACACAGCATGAACACCAAAGAACGTGCCAGCAACGATGGGGGAGAGCATCACAAGAAGTCCAGGCGGAATCATTTCACGCAGCGATGCATCCGTAGAGATCTTAATGCAACGAGCGTGATCCGGAGGACCATGGCCTGGGAGACCCTCAAGAAGGCCTGGAATGGTAGCAAACTGGTGCTTAACTTCCTTCACCATTTCCATAGCAGCAACACCAACCGACTTCATTGTCAAGGCGGTAAACCAGTACGGCAACATTGCACCCATAAAGAGTCCAGCGAAGGTAATGGGAGAAAGGATGTTAATCGAGCTCTCGTCAATACGAGTCACAAAACCACCGAATAAAGCCAGCGACACCAATGCAGCAGATCCAATGGCGAAACCCTTGCCGATGGCAGCCGTTGTATTACCAGCGGCATCGAGAGCATCCGTCTTGTCACGCACTTCAGCAGGCAGCTCCGACATTTCAGCAATACCACCAGCATTGTCACAAATAGGACCATACACATCGATGGCAAGGCAAGTAGCAAGCGTACCCAAGAAGCCAAGAGCAGCAAGGGCAACACCGTACATGCCAGCGGTCGAGAAACCAACATACACAGCGAGAGAGATGACAGTGATGGGGATAATAGCAGACTTGTAACCAAGGGCAAGGCCGTAGATTATGTTGGTCGCAGCGCCTGTTTCGCAAGCCTGGGCAACTTCGCGAACGGGGTGGTAGCTATGTGACGTGAAATATTCCGTCACAAAACCTACGATGCAACCTCCCCAGAGACCGACAGCTACGCAGTAAAATGCACGAATTGGGGTCACCGAGTACGAGCTACCAATTGAGAATTTCGAAGGAAGCAGCCACAAAGCAACTGGGATGATCAGGATAGTCATTAGCAGGGTGGAGGCGAATAGCTGCACTTTCAGCACAACTTCGACATCCTTCTCCTTCTTCACAGGTTTCACATGAGTGGCAAGGAAGCTGACGATGGCGGAGACGAAGATGCCCGTAGCTGTGATCACCAACGGAAACAGAACTGCTGGCCATCCAGCAGCGATGATCTCAGGGCTTTGCGTGGAGATGACAAGGCATGCGCACGTCGACTCGGCGAGCGAGCCAAAAAGGTCCGATCCCATTCCGGCAACATCACCAACGTTGTCACCGACATTGTCAGCAATCGTAGCCGGATTACGCGGGTCATCTTCAGGAATATTCTCAACGACTTTGCCGGCAAGATCGGCGCCGACATCGGCAGCCTTTGTGTAAATTCCACCACCCACTCGACCAAACATAGCAATAGAGGATCCGCCTAAACCGTAGCCCGAAATAGCCTCGAATAGTTTCTTGTAGTCAGTGGACAGTGGGTATTGAGTCTCGAAAGCCTTGATCAGGATAAACAACACTAGCAGAGCAATTGAGCTCAGTCCGAAACCCATGACGGCACCAGCACGGAACGCTGTGTTGAAGGCATCACGCCAGCCACGAGCGCCTTCTTTCATAGCCGAAACCGTGGTGCGGGCATTTGAGTACACGGCCACCATCATACCCATGTAACCAGCAGCCATCGATGTGAGACCGCCAACAGCGAAGGCTGTGGCATTCAATGTGCCAAAGAGCCAGTCAAATTGCTTGCCATCCTTGTTAACAAATGATGTTAGCACAAGAACCACGGCGCCAAAGACGATGATGAAAGCAAAACAAAGTGTGTATTCAGCCAGTAAAAAGGCACGGGCGCCCTCCTGGATGGCGCAATAGATCTCGTAAAGACGGTCAGCAGTTTGGTGTCGGACCTCCGACGAAAGTAGGGCATATCCATCGCCACGCCGCGTCACTTTCACCTTTGACACTTCCCAGAACAGATAGCACGCAAAAAGGATGCCAAAGACACCAGCACTAACCACGTAGGCGTATGCTTCAAATGCTCCTGCCATGGTTTTTTTAACGGTTGGCAAAACTCGAAATGTCACTCTGAGATCGGTCGACGTTCGAGAACCAACGGCCAGCAAGCCAAGATCCTTACACTTACGTGTTCTATATAGTATACAAAATTGCTGTAATTGTCGTCTCCCTGATTTGGCGAAGATGCCCAAAGGCGCTAAAAAGGGGCAATGTGGGTCTACAAATTGAGTTCGAGCTGCTAACGTTACACCTTTTCTCGGGCAAACCTGGATTTGTTTTCTCAGTTGTTATACTACTGTACAGTAGTACGTCATACCGGTAACACAAAACACGCAGCTCCTTCTATCACTCAGTTGTTATTCGCACCCCCCCCCCTTTAGGATATTCGCACCCTCTAAGAAGCACATGTACACTCCGGATGTACCGGAGTGTACAACCCTAGAGACAGCGATGATGTACATCATCGCTGCCTCTAGGGGTGTCTAGGACCGACCTCGTTTGGTGCAGTGGTTAAGGCCCTGCCCTCGGGACCGGGAGATTGCGGGTTCGAGTCCCACCGTGGACGAAAATCCAAAGTCGGATAGAGTCGGGGTCCAAAAGTGTAATGAAATGAGGGAGGCCCTTACAGCACCGCGCTTGACATGGCTTACACCACCCTGTATGGGGTCAGGTTCTCTAAATATCATCTCTAGGGGTGTCTAGGGGTACGCTCGATGCCATTTTATGTGAAGGAAGAGCGGACCAAAGACACACCCCGTCCGCTCATCATTAAACCTCACTTAAGGTTCTTTCGTGAAGTGTATTTGCCAGCAAGTGATGGCTCGGAAATGGTTCCAGCTCGTGGGCGAGGACGGCAAGGCGCTGACATCGGCGACCTCTGTTGCCTTGGATGATGATGATGTGGATTCGTTGCGAAAGGAAGTGAAGAAGGAGTTCTCAGACAGTCACCTCGCAGGGATTGCTGCGGCCGATCTCACCGTCTTCGACGCGAACGGTGTGGCGTTGGATCCGCGGGATTCGTTGGCTCATATTGATGAGAACGTGACACTCATCGTGAAAATGCCTCAGCGCGCACCCACCGTGCCAAGTGTGGGCAAGAAGAGAAAGCTCGCCGAAATGAGGGAATTGATTACGCCGTCTTCATTTGCGAAATGTAAGGGAGTTGGAAGTTGGGTGAAGTGGTTGAAGAAGCTCAATGGTCAGATTGAGTGCCATCGTATCGACCGTTCAGACGACAAGACGCCGATTCCGCTTGTGCTCTTGAACAAAACGTTTGCAAGGTTCGAAGAGAATTGCAGGGAGATTGAGTTCGGCAACGAAGATTGTGAGTTTGTGATGAAGCTTTGTCACGGCATGTCCATCCCTTACGAAAGCGAAGCGGAACTGGCAGAGAAGGCACGGAACTTGCTAAAAGAATATCTTCTCGTAGATTATCCAGCCTCGACGATTACGCCTGCGACGGTCAATGGATCAGTGTCAGATGGTTCTTATCGTTTTGGAGAAACGCTATTGTTCAACTTGGAATGCAAACTCCAGAAAGGAGATGGCGGTGGAGATCCGACGATGCAAAACCTTGCATACTACATCAAGAACTTGCCAGACGTGATTGACCGCCAATTCCCATGTTTCTTGGTGGATATCTGTGGCCCTCTCATGAGCGTATTTGGAATTGTGAATACTGGCGACGAAGACGCGATCTGCGAACCACTAGTCATGAGCTTTCCGCTTCTTTTCTTTGACAACGAGTGGTTGATGGTATCGCTGACTCGTGTTTGCGCTTCGTTGAAGACTGCGTTACAAGAATTAACGAATGAGTGCCACCAGTTTGCTATCAGCCGTCGAAATCTCGTGAATACAACGGATCTGGATCGATTGGGATTCCCGTACAAAGACTCATTCGAACTCAACGGGGCAACTGCCTCACTTCAATATGTAGAAGTGGTGCAGCGGTTCGTTTTTGTGGCGAAACTTCAAGATGGAAATGAAGTTATTGTCAAGTTTGCCAAGAGATATGGTAAAGAAGTCCATCAATACTGTTCGGACGCAGGGTTTGCTCCGGCGCTGCTCTGCTGTGAATCGTTGCCGAGTGGTTGGACATTCGTCGTTATGGAAAGACTTCCTTTGATATCCCTTGCACGGGCGGCAGCCGATCAAACGATTGTTCGTGATCAACTACGTGAGATTAGGAGCACTTTAGCAGCTGCCTCTTTCGTCCATGGTGACCTTCGTGAGAGCAACGTGATGTGGGATCCTGTCGAGATTCGAGTCGTACTAGTCGATTTCGATTGGTCGGGAAAAGATGGAGCTGCTACGTACCCACCATTTATGAACGGTGAGATAGCGTGGCCATCAGGAGCAGAGTCTGGGAAGCCTCTTCGACCTTCCCATGATGCGTATTGGCTTGATTCGATTTGTCGCCGCTTGCATTTCAGTTGAGCGGCGCATCTTACATGTACGATTGCGTCAATTTATAACAAAAAAATCATCCCGAACCGCACATAGACATTAAAAATCGAATGAGTCACCATGAGTCACCACCTTCCGCTGAATGACCGCCGACTACAGTACAACTCTAGATATAAGAGTCACCATGAGTCACCGAGTCACCACATTTTGCAACTTCCTCCCACTTATTTATAGTCACTACCATATTTGTGTATGAATCGGAGAAGGTATACATGTATACCGGTATCCGGTTTACATCCTGGTATTGCAAAACTTAAGTCTTCTGTAGCACGATTGCTCATGTAGTAGGGTAGTCTATTTAGTGCTACTATAAATGTACGCATTTCTGCTCTTATATTCTCACGTCTGTTCGTCGTCCGCTTGTGATCTAATATTATTGCGGTCTGGCCTCCATGAGATTTCCATCAACTTCCAAGAAAAACTCCAAGCATATCTGTAACTGCATTCCTTTTATTCGCAATCCAGCTCTCTGCCCCATCGTCTTCTTCCAAACAAACTCTGTGAATTGATACGTATTCCATTGTTCCTGTTGGAACACCACTAAGTTCTCCAAATCCATGTTATACCAATAGAGCATATTGCCCACCATAATCGTTCCGCTTGTGTCATGCACTCCGTTGCTTGTCTATCACATCTTGCCAATATCCGTTTCTCGAATTTCCTTGAAATTGGTAGCGCTTGTCTTTGAGTCACATATGTCTTGAAAGATAATGCTGTGTCAAGCGAAACTGCCCAACCATGCCAATAACTAATAAGCCGGGCCCAAAAAGATAGGGCCCGCTTACACCCCCACACAATATGTGTGACCCCTTTCCCCTCTGCTCGGCACTCTTTATCGAGGCGGCAGGCGTTATCGACCTCATACCCAGGATAAAAAACATTTAGCTGGTGCGTGGCAACTCGATACACGACCCAAGTCTGGTAGTCCGTCAACATGTTGCCATGCTTCCAGCGTTCCTTGATTGATTGTTCTTGAGCAACGTGTCCCCAGTCCTCATATGTATTATTCTTATCCCATGTCTCCAGGACTCCATGCAATGAGTTCGCAATGTACTTGAAATACATTCCTCGAAACGATCGTCGAAAGTGATATTGCGTGGTTTTCATGTGCTTGTCACCGTACAATTTCCACGGATAGCAGTTCACCATCGGATTTGCCTTGAAGCATACCACTTCCGTTTCCTGTTCCTCCTTGTCCTGCCTACGCTGCTGCTCTCGCTCCTGCTCGATTTTCCACGTAAGACCATCCTGTGTTTGTCTGTAGGTCCATTTCTCTCCAGTGATGACGTCCCGTCCTCTAATCCATCCCTTCTTCTCGGTGGTCCAGCAGACTTGTCTTAACCTGGCTGGGCATGCTATTATTTGTAACGGCGGATCTTGACCAATATGTTGCCCAATGCCAACCCTTGGCGAGCATATTATCATCGTCGCTAGCCACCGTAACACTTTCACCTTGGTATGTCCCTGATCGTCATTCATACGCGCCTTCCACTTGAAAGTATTCATCCCGGTCCGCCATATTTTGTGTTGCCGAATTGACGTCATCTCGATGTGGTCATACTTTCGGGCTGATACCTTCAATCGCGTTGCTTCCAATATCCACGGATTGTTCCACCACTGGAAGGTTCCCCAGAATGCAATAATCTCCTCCGACATCGCATTGTGCCATGGTACTTCCTTTCCCTTCAGAGTCATCGTAATTATGTCCCCGTCTTTCGCCACTGTTGTGGGAAACATTTCTGTTTGTTTGATGTGTGTTAGTTCCTCCGATAAAACAGTTGCCACGTACCTTTGAATTTTGTCTTCTTCCGCTTTGTCCGGCCCTAACCATTGAGACAGGGTGCGTAAGGTCAACCCACACATATTACCTCTGTGTACTGGCCTTGTATCGAATTTCCTGGTTTGCTGTCGATAGACTGAAAAACTTGCTGTAGATTCGCCATGACAGTGAGTACTTATTAGCTGGTTCCATCATCCAGCACGCAGCTTCTTTCACGTATTGTATGTGAATGGCCAACGGTATAGAAATAAGTCCTAATCCTCCTGCTTGTTTGGGGGCGTAAACCAAGTTTGGCGACATTTTGTGTTTGGTAAGCCCTTCCTCCCTCGCCGGATTCCAAACAAACCGCTTTTGGAACTGGATAAGCTTCTTCGTCACTTCTTGAGTCGGCGGAAACACCTTCGCTGTAAACAGTATTGCAGGTAACGCCACAGCGTTAAATAATTGTACCCGTTCGATTACCGAAGTACCACATTTCGCCACCGTGATTAGTCGTCTTTTTACTGCTTTCAACCTATGTGCCCAATTTCGCTCCCTTGCGTTGTCAGCACCTATCTCATACCCAAGAAATCGCGTTGTCAGATTCTTCTACAGCACTGGTATTCCGCACCACGAGTCTCTTGGCTTCACTTGATTCAGAAATATGTGTACACATTTCTTCGGTTGCACTCTGAGTCCTGATAAATCCACAAATGCTTGCACTACTTGTAATGCTGCCTCAACTTTTCCGGCTCGTTCCAGAAATATTGTAGAGTCGTCTACAAAGGCGGAAAAAAGGTGACAAAATGTATCAGTACCGGACCCAATAGTGATACCTTTCAACGCGTCCGTTGTCTGCAAAGCTATCCCTAACGGTTCCACTGCCAGGATGAACAGCAAAGGTGCGAGTAGACAGCCTTGCCTAATTCCTGATGTTACTTCCATTTCCCGTGACAGCTGTCCATTTACTAGGAATTGCGCTGTTGTCTTCTCGTGTAGTCTTGCCATTAAGTCAATAAACGCTGTAGAGAAACCAAATTTGCGCATCACGTACAGTAGATATGTCCTGTCAACCGTGCCATATGCCTTTGCGAAATCCAGTAGCAAAATACTCGCGCTATCTTCCGCTTATACTTCTCTTTGTTGTTGTCTGCGTTCTAGTATCGCCATCTCATCATCACCGGCCTGTCCATTTCTCCCATGCACAAATCCTGCTGTGAATCCTGTATCAGCCTCCAAAACTTTTCAATCTTCTTGCAAATCTTGGGAGAACACCTTGTAACCTGGTCTGGAGCAACCGCCCAATTCGGTCGTAATCCATTACATTATCGAGTCAACCTTTTTTTTCTAAGGGACTGATGATCGCCTTATAGAACGAACGGCGGTGGGTTTCCCCACGTAGAACAGGTCATTGATACTACTAACAAGTCACTCCATTTGTCTTCCACAAAATTTGAAAACATCGTTGTTGAGTCCATCCTCATCCCTGCTGCCTTACGTCTTTTTCAAGTCTTTCACTGCTCCAGAATGTCTCGTTCATCAATCGGGGTCTAATAAAGTCGCGTTTTTCTCTTCTGTAATTTGTGAAAGTGTTGCCGTCACGCTAACCTTCTCATTCTGGATTCGCACTCCTGGTATACGCTCTGTGCGATGTGAGATCCCCAGTATTGGTCTCCATCCCATTGCAAACCCGGACGCGTAATTAACGTGAAGGGCAGCGCAAGCTGTCTGAGGTAGGAAACGTTGCGGACTTCGGTCTGCGATGTGGCACTATCGACCGATCATGAACCTTCGTGGTGAAAAGATTTGTCTTCAATCGTCGCTCCATCGAAAAACATCATTAGGTCTCTCGAGAGTAATCTTAGACACCTTTTGATTTGATTCCCATACCGAAGTCCTTCGAAACAGCCATCTCACTGTCGCCGGCGACCGTTGATACCGTCTTCCCATTCTCCACTTATTTTGTCGTACTAGTTCCACATAGTCCATCTCCATACAGTCTTGTCTTGTTTGAGCTCCATCGAACAGTAGCATCTGAAGTCGTTGTGCTTTCCGCCTTCTCCGATTGGCTTGCCTTGTCCTTACCTTTTTAAGCACTAACTTCCACAGCCGTACCTTCTGATCCCACTGTTCCGCCCTTCCCACCAGTGTGTTTCCTTCTGACTGAACTTGTTGCCGTATCTCTTCCGTCACTGCCTCCCGGCGTTGCCCATTTATTGGATATATCACTGGTGCATTTCTTCGTTTTGTGTTGAAATTGCGTAATTCATGCTGCATCGACAATTTCACTTCTTCATGGTCCGATGCTACTTTGGGATGTTTCACGTCTGTCCATATCACCTGCGAAAATTGTTCCTCTGATATGTAAAAACGATCCTGCTGGCCGAGTCTCCTCGCCAGAAGGTATCCGGAATGTCTACCGAAAGCTGTTTCTCCATCCACACGTTATAATGTACCAGTTGTGAATCATGTAGTCGTCTCCTCCTCAGTAATTTCGCAAGTTCTTCACACTCCGTACGCACTTGTTTTGTAGGCCCGTTTCGATCCAGTTGGGGGTCTTCAACACAGTTAAAATCCCCACATAAAATAGTAAATTCTGT
>MIQA02009294.1:0-22017 GCA_001887855.2 Sclerospora graminicola | reverse complement strand
TAGAAGACCTGACATCCGAAAAGCGACATAACTATTTGTAAATGGCAAATAAATGCCAAAGCTATCGATGAGGCTGCTCGTCAAGGCTACGTGACCGTGCTGCGCTGGCTGCATTACGACTACGTTGATGAAGAGCTGCCGGCTAATAGTGAAAACGAATCGAATCAGTTTGACCTGCGGTGGACTTCTACTGCTCTTGAGCTGGCTGCCACGAATGGACATCTGGCTGTTGTCCAGTGGCTCACTGAGCACCACCGAGACGTCTGCAACAGCTTTGATGATTTCAACGCCGCGTGCTATATGGTCCATCTGGAGGTCGCCCAGTTCCTTTATAGCAAACTCCGCAGGTTTTGCGCCGCGAAGCAGGCGCTAGAGCATGCGGCAGAGGGAGGCGCCGAAGACACGCTCGCTTGGCTACAGGGGGGTTGCTATTGCGTCACAAAATGAGAATTTCAAGAGCAAGAGAGTGTTTATCCGACGCACGTGTTGATTATATCTCGCGGCGTTCGCTCATTTGTTTAATCAATTCGTCGCGAGCGAGAAATTGACCAAGTAGCTCGGCTGCCTTGTTCTGATTAACGCCGTCTGAATCACAGAATTTCTGTGACTTGACAAAAATAGTGCCATTACAGTACATGTAGTAAAACTTCGTTAATAAAGATGAAAACTGATCGCAATATCGCCGTCTTCGCGGTTGCAACTCGAGCGTATGTGACGATTCTAGCGCTATTGACGAGCTCAATCGTGACACCATACGACACTTCCTCGCATCTACAGACAAAAGGGTCCCCTCTAACAGCGCTGAGCAACTGGGACGGCGTCTATTTCTCTCACATAGCCTTATACGGCTACGACTTCGAGCATTTCCACGCCTTTTATCCTTTTTACCCGCTGTTGACACAATGGCTTGCTTACTTGTTACCACTGGACGAAGGGTCGACAGTGCTTGCTAGTGGATGGTTTGTCAGTAACGCAAGTTTCGTGTTGGCTGCGCTTTTTCTATATCGTTTGGGTTGTATCGTAGTAGGAGACGAGATTGTTGCCCGACGAGCTGCCAACCTTTTCTGCGTGGTGCCCTCTACAAATCATTTATTAGTATTAACTCGAGTGTAAATGAATACCGGCTGCCACCCTTTCGGATGTCAGGTCTTCTAGTAATTACAATATTTTACAATAAAGACAAACCTACCCCTACTGGGTGCACAGGATTGGATGCTGTGCATATTTTGGTTTGGTGCGCTCTAGGCTAGCCCTAAATATCAGTCGAAATAAATTTCGACGTTGAAATTTTCAGGTGCAACTTATTCAAACTAAGTTGCACTTGAAAACAGTCCCGAATTTGCAACTTCAACCAAAACAAGTAAAGGGATCTACACCGGGGCGCGCTATTTGAACGCGCCAAATTGACTTTTAGAGCGTCGAAAATAAGAAAATTACCAGATAGCGCGTCCTTCCCTCACCGGGGTACTACAAACGGAGCCTTGTATGGAGTTGATTTATGCGAGCATGAAATTCCATTTCAACTTGCTATTCCTGTGTTAAGTCTGGGCATTTCGGAGACGACGCGAGCTGCTCCCAATATGGACCGGCATTTTGGCTGGGTTTGTGGTTGATATTCCCGAAGAAGAAGAAGGCTTACGAATTTATCACTCTTCATTTTATAGCGTGCTGTAGTCGGGATGTCAAGGGTAGCGAGACAAATGTAGTGATGAGAATACTGGATGAGAGCTTTACAACGTTTGGCCTTATGGTGGAAAAGCGAAATTTATCTGCATATTTATAGGTATGAGAAATGGAAGGCATCTACCATTCCTGTTTACCAGCAAGGGGATGTGTGTTCGACCGTCAACGCATGTAATGCTGTCGGGGCAGACAAACCCGCCACCTCATTTATCAGAGGCTGACTTGATTGCCATAATGGATTTAAACGGAATTGGCACAGACGCCACTATTGCAGAGCACATCAAACCCATTTTGAAGAGTATGCCATCAAGGTACTCAGTTTAAGTAGGCTTGGCACTATTTTTATCGTATGAGAATATGGGACTCGAGTTGGCAAGACCGATTCTTCTTGCAGCGGTACGTTCGACAATGCATTCATTTCTTGATTGTGGAAGTGATTCGTATTCTTTGTCACTTTCAGATGGAGAGCGATTGTAAGGCCATTTCGTTGAAAAACAAACACAAAAAAGAAGTGATGCAATCCTTCATAGACCTGGTTTTTCATTGTTTGACATCATTGGTTGTCGCTTGTGTACTGAATTCCAAAATGTGTTTACCACCAGATGAGAAACGTTTTTATTGAAGTTACGCGTCGTGCCACTGTCCTAGATCAGACATTCTCGGAACAGGTTGGCCAAGCAGCGAACGGCACAACACCGCTGCATTGGGAGGTTCAAAAAGGAGGGAAACTAGTGGAACAGTTGACACCACCTTCATCGAATAATCACCAGACACAGGGTCGAGAACCCAAGCACTGTGGGAGCCAAGTTTTTTGGGTTCGGCTACCAAGTAACTGGTTTGGTTTAAGGATTCCGAAGTGAGAGGTGGAGAAATATCAACGATGTTGTACGACAAGGAACCCACTACCAGTTTCACATCAATTACCGGTATTGTCAAGACTCAAGCAGCGTTGCCGTGATCAAATCACGGAACGCGCTGACAGCTTTCGTCGAATATGGTGGGAACGTGCTCGTGGGGATGACGTGGCTTTGGCACTTGAGAAAGGACAGAGTACATAAACATATCAAGAGGTCGAATATGGGAGCATGAAGAGATAGTTCGGAAGAGATCAACTGAACAGATCCAGGCTATTGCAGATTATGAGGCGAGACAAAGTGAAACGAAAATCAAAGGGATTCAGCTCAGGCTTTGCATGGAATGTTTTCAAGGGCAGGTCTGAGGTTACCACGATGATCAGCGCGTAAATTACTGTTTCCTGTAGAAGACTAATACATGTAGGTACTCAGCTAGATCAGAACGGAGCTTGCAGATTGTTCGTAACAGCTAATAGTGATCAAGACTGCGGCTCATAGCTCCTGAAACAAAAGGAAAATTGAGATTTCTCGGTCGCTACTAGGCCGATTTGGCTACTGTTGGGATATGTTGTAAAGAAAGTAGATAGAAGACGAGGTATGTGTAATTAATCGCGATTCGATAACGTTCGACGCGCTTACATACAAGGACCTGTTTGGGCTCTGGATCATAAATGATGAAACAAAAGCAATGCATTTTTTAAAGTCAACTAAAGAATGTAATACTTATTAGAGTAATGGTCACAATTTCTTTACTGAATATTAGTATATAATTTTCTTTCCAGTACTCACCATGACCTTGAGGCACCGTCCTTGTATGGAAACAATAAGTCCTTGGAGCGTTGAATGCTGCAACGAATTCCATGCTATGTAGCACGATTAGATAGAGCGCGTCTTAAATTAGTCAATAATATCTAGAACAATCGATGAACTTGATCGTAAAACCAGTTTCTTCCATTTTGATGACGAGGGATAACGCGATTCTTACGCTGCTGTACGTGGTAAATCGATGCGTAAAAGATAAAGGTATATTTCATGGGTCGATTTTCAATTTCAGAAAGAAAATATGTACGCACCTGTTACGGCATGTATGTGCTCGTGGATACAAACACTCACAAGCCGGCGCAGATCCCGAAGCGTGAGTTTCCGCAGCCAAACTAGGGGCGGGGGGGGGCGCCTCATGCGCGAGACAGTGGACGGAACTTCCAGCCTAACATAAGCCACGAATGCGCCTGGGCTCCTCGGGACACGATGACATCATGGCACGAAACATCAGTTAATAAATTGTGACCATTACTCTAAAAGTATTACATTCATTATTTGACTTAAAAAATGTGTTGCTTTTGTTTCATCATTTATGAGCCCAAACAGGTCCTAGTATGTAAGCACGTCGAACGTTGTCGAAATCGCGATTAATTACATGAGCAAATCGCACAACCAGCACTAGTCAAAGGATTACTTTTGGAAAGCAGCACCTGTCTCAAAACAAGCACCAACAAAAAGACGAATAGTGTGGTCCACTACATTTTGAGCATAATTAGTCTGACAGGGGAATTATCGACGCAACTAATTCTTACGATAAAAAATACACTGGTATTTCTTTCGTTTCCCTTTGTCTACTCTCGTCGATGGCGTCGATGGCGTCGCCGTGTCCCCTTCGTTCGCATTCCTATGTCAACCTAGACGACGTGACCTTCACGCATCTCAATTGGCGCCTCACGATCGACTTCTCGGCACAGGATCTCAGGGGATACGCCGAGTACACATTCCATCACGCGGCCACGTCGTCCAAAGCTTCGGTTGTTGTCTTTGATATGCATCATCCCACGGTCACGAAAGCGTATGCGGACGACCACGAGACGACCTTCACTCTCTCTTAGCCTGCTGACCCTGTTTTTGGGCCGTGCGCTCGTCGTGTCCGTGCCAAGTCATGCGACCAAGATCCGGGTTGATTATGCCACGTCGGCAGCGTCGAGTGACCATCAATGGTTTATAAAAGAGTCAAAGGACATCAGATCTGAGGGTGTTGCGGCTGCATGTTCGTCAATTGAAATGATGCGCGTGTCGAGTATTGTGTGACGTACATGGCAAAACGCTTGATTTCAGTCAATATCTACAATCTTGTAAACAAAAGAAACGTGGATTTCACTAGCTGGAACCCTTCATTCTGTAGTACGCACTGGTCCACGAATGGTTGACACCGCGCCGGTCTTATGGGAAATTGAACTGGTGTGTGCACGCCAGTGGCTCACAGCCACTCGTAAAAACAAGCAAGTGGAAAGCGAGCGGATATTCCAGCGCGTCAAAACGCATATTACCATGAAATGTCGTTACAAAATGATGCGATAGTGTCTGAAGACAAGAAGGTGAGCTGACGCTAGACTTTCTGAGCAACATTGATGCGTCCGATATTAATATGCTCCTACAAGCTGAGGCGGCAAAGGTGACAACAGTTGGAGTTCTACGGCCGGAGGAAAGTGAAGTACCGATTACGAGAGATGCGATGACACCGTTGGAAATGCCTGCGAACTTGATACCGCCGGATTTAACAATTGAGATGGATGTTAAGAATGTGACTACAAGTGCGACGTCAGGCAATGAAACAGGAAGTCAAGAGATGATAAAACTAAAGCTAAATATGACGGAATTAAAGCCGATAGACGTTGAGGAA
This sequence comes from Sclerospora graminicola, assembly GCA_001887855.2. Lineage (NCBI taxonomy): Eukaryota > Oomycota > Peronosporomycetes > Peronosporales > Peronosporaceae > Sclerospora > Sclerospora graminicola. The sequence continues at coordinate 16,812 of MIQA02009294.1, read as the reverse complement.
CGTAAAACGGAGGAGAGCACACCGCCGCATTTACTGAAAAGTTTTATCAACATGAGCAATCCGGGTAGCAACGGAGCACAAGTGGGAGTCGAGCAGTCATTTTATACGCATCAGGTGCTCTCCAAGAGTCCTCAAGCTCCAAACACGAAAAGGGTAAAATCCACTACGATCAAGCAGCAAGATGAAGTGGCCAAAGAAAGGATGGGTTGGGTCTCAGGCTACCGTGAGGTTATCTGGCGCAAAGAAACTATGCGGCGCAAGCGTAAACAGACAAATCGGTTTGGATTAGGATCGGAAGAGGAACGACGACAGGCCTTGCATCAATTGAAGACCTTTGATGGTAACAAATCTAGCAGTGATAGTGAGAACGACGACAATATGAGCAGCGACTACTCTCCGGCGGAAGATGAAGATACTCAGGAAGACGAAAATGAAGAGAGTATCGTAAGAATTAGTTACGTCGATAATCCCCCTGTCAGGCTAATTATGTTCAAAATGTAGTGGACCACACTATTCGTCTTTTTGTTGGCTGCTTTTCAAAAGTAATAAGTTACATGTAACGTATTTCAGCGGTTTATGGCCGGAAATCCGGTACCTTAGCTTTTTGATTATAACTTTTCACCTACAGCTCATCTTGACCCACTGTTTTCACATCTTAAAATCGGAATCGAGCAGCAGTCATATTTGGCAGCACTGTCCTTATCTAATTGAAATTGAGGTCAAACGGCTATGGGAAAGCGGACATTTCGATTCGTACTTATGGAGTTTATGGCCGATTTTTTTAGAGTTGGTGGGTCTCTTATTCTGATGGATTTAACAAAGGCGGTACAAAAGCCATATGGGAAGTTATAGATTAAGTACGTAACGATAAATGAACGTCAGCTCCGTTGCTCTTGTCTTTAAAATTGCGACCGATTAGCGTTTCTACTGTTAGGATAGCTCTCCAATCAACGTGGTGCGCATAAGTGAAGGCATCAGAGACATTTTGAATGCAACTATGTGCTCAATCGACATACTCTAATCACGGTGAGTATATGTAACGTAGCACCCGAGCAAAGAGCAGACCGCAACGACAAACGAAGCAGCTACATTTTCGTACATTGGAACTTGTTTCCATGTCTTGCTAAGATAGTAGATGATGGGTAGGACGATGCTTTCATTGTGACACACGAAGCAGCAACACAATCGGCAAATTCAGTGAAATGCGTTGGGACGCACCGGGTAATAGTCGATATCGATGCTCGAGAGAGTGAAGCCGAGCGTGGGCATCTTTATATTCTGGATTAAAAGCCCCGTTGGTTGGTCATCGCTCGTAGAATACGTATCTAACCAGTATAAAGAAAGAAGCAAATAGCAAAAAAATGGTTTTGGAATTTTCTTTTTATTTTTCGTTTTGGAATTTTTGACTCGACTACATGCACCGGTCGTGGACAGCTACGATCGCTGTCGTTGTCTCTTGTTGGTTGTTCGATACCCGCACGTCTTCATTCTCCGTCGATAGAGCCAATATATTGGAACTAGATTCATTCACAGAGTCGTCCGTTAAAACCGCAGCATTCTCAGCATTAACGCTCTCTCCATTCGCATTAAAAGTAGTCGCTAAACTTGTCGAATTAGTCGTCGATGACGTCGTCTTGGGTGTACCACACGCCAAGGACAAGGCAAGGAGTTCCTTAACGTCTGCATACTTGAGTCCTGTGCTCGTGACGGTCGAGTCGTCAGGTTTAGCTGTAGGAAACCATAGAAAATCGGGATGATCCGTTTTTGATCGTCCAATCCACTCGCCACCAATCATGGCGTCATTCGCATCTAGTTCCAATAAATATTCATAGTCATTCGAGTGGGTATAGGTATTGGCTCGTTCTGTTGTCACTAGGGGCCCATCCGCATACGCTTCAACGATCCAAGTCAATGTAGTCTTGACATATGCCAAGTGTACCATATCAGCATTAAACGGGTACGTGGTAGTACCAAAGTATTGCTGCGAAGCTTGCTGAACGTCCACAAGTTCCATGGCACCTAAATCACGACGGGCATCGTTCGTATAGCGTCCATATGCGTCCATACCAACGGGAAGATCAAGGCCATTGAAACGAGCACCCATAAAGATCGTTGCGGTACTGGATCCGTCATAAATGCTTGTCAGAAAAGCTTTTATGTCCATGACATGAAAGGTTTGGCCATGTTTGACCACGTCACATTGTGGTTCCGCTTCAAGTAGAGCCGCTGGGGCCCACGCATGACACAAACCGTACCAGGTTGGGGTACAATAACCTTGCGCGACATCTTTTCGTTTCGCACACACACTCCCGTCGTTTAAAGACGAACAATCCGAGTCAGAAGTACATTGTGTACTCTTTGCCCGCGAGTCGATGCCATTTTTGACGGAAATGCAATTCATAAAGTCAATCGGGTCGAGACCATACGCTTCTGCATATTATGCACTGGCACTCTTGTCACCCGCTTTCCAGACGACATTGATACTGTCTTGATAGGTAGGAAAGAAACTGCAGGGCCAGGGCGTGGTCTCGGCTTCTCCCGATGCGTAGAGCGCTTTTAACGTCAAGTCGCGTATATCCTCAAGTGCCATTACAAAATCACGCTGTTGCTCGTATGCATCTGCTCGTCGAAGTCGAGCAAAACGTTTTTCGGACGTCGCCCTAAAATATACGTGCAAACAGCAATTACAGCTTCGAACTCACCTCGCGTCTGATTGGCACGAGATCGGTACATATAACTGTGCATGACGACTTCATCATCATCGAACGGCGAAGCATCGATCGCTTTTGTGTAAAATTTCACTGCATTTTCGTATGAGCGTAGCTGGAATGCCCGATATCCTTTTTCTTTACACAATTCAAGAAGTGACAGTCCTGCTTCTTTTGTTTCTTTTTCTTCCAATTGTTTGATAAAGCGAATGATCCCCGCGTGTCGTGGTTCTACCTCCTGCCCGCGATAGAGTGTACTTAACGCTGGGTCATGTTGCCCTGCAGCATGCAGAGTCAATGCAAGTCGGTAATAACCTTCGATCTGACGGTAGTTGATTCGGATGCACTTGGATGCATCATCGATCGTCTTACTATAGCCGCGTAAGCAATACTTCGGTGCAGATAGAACCAGTCGTTCTTTGGGTCAAGCTCCAGATCTTCCGAGTAGCACTCAATTGCAAGCGCAGTCTTTTTTCCGGAGTGCGTCATCGCCATCATTATTCTTGAGTTTCGCCGATTCAGTAGCTGTCATGCGGCGTAAGATGAGCGCTTGAACTTGGCCATTGTAGACTTCACTTCCTGAACAAGTCGTCGATCAATGACGAGATTACCTTCCATCACACCAACACCGCGGCACTTCCACAGCTCTTATTTAGCATCATCATTCCTATCGACAATTTCGAGAAGAAATGATGCAGCTAAATCGACTTGCTGAGGAGCTGATCTGTGTTTGAGTAGGGCAAGCAGAACCTTGACGACTTTAGACTCCACTAGATTTGGCTCAAATTCAGAACCGAGGCCAGCAATAGACTGCAATAGCTCCAATGCGTTTATTGCGCAAGTTTCAGAGTAGTCTCTCCACACAAGTTCCATAAAAGTTAGTAACCCTTCGCGCTCGATAACCCATACAGTTGATAAATCAAGAGAATAAAGTGATGTGGATAGTCAACAAATTTGACGGTTGGGACGATGGGTTTTCTACGAATTCTCAGACCAAGGTCAGAACAATCGCCACTCTCCATTCATTCTTCTCTATTCAACGTACCAGGACCCAATGAAAGATACATTAAAACCTTCAAATAGCATTGAGGAGTCAGCGCACACTCCTTTAACATGGACCGCCCTCGGGACAAGTCTCGCATTGCTAACGCGATTTCTCCCATCACTGTACTACAACCGCGTATGCGTCATGACTCCCCTTTCTTGGCTAGATTCACTTACTTTTTCCCCCAGACATTTTTTTGACGCGAAAGCGAGCGGTATCCGACGAGACGTCGGGGATCAGAATAGGGCTCTTGACGTTCCACATCGTCTGTACGCCTTTCCAGCAAGACCTATATTCAGTTAGCACAATTTTCACTATGAGCATTGCTTCGTCTCTTTTCTCACCTCCATTGTCGTGAGTGTCTGTCTTGGGGAGAAAACACGAGACCTTTAGTTACACGAGACCTTTAGTTACAGGAGACCGTTAGTTGCACGGACCGTTACTTTACACGAGACCGTTAGTTGATCCCTGCGTCCCATCCCTCCAGTGGTGATCAATGGGCCACGATTATATTTTTTCATCGCAAAGGGAGAACAAGCATCCAGAAGGCCGTGTTCGCTTGGGATACTGAGCCGAGGGAGCTTCCATACTCCACATCATAGCCAAGCATATGTCAGCCATCTACTTCAGGGCGTCCGAGTCTTCTGCATTCATATCTCGAATACACACAAGATGACCATCAAGCGTCTTTGGAGTAAGTAGAAGGTGCATTGTATTCAATTGTCGACCATGTGCTTACTTTTACGACGTATAACCACCACATTGCTTTCAAAACGTTAGAACACTTCGACCTTGACGTCCAGGCTGTGTCGAAAGTACGCGCTATCTTGATCTTCGACTGTTGGCATCTCTCAGCACCGAGCCGCGATCTTTTCACTACAATCTTTGGCAAATCGTTTTCAACAATAAACTTGACATTGGTTCCTACAAGTTTTCGCTTTTCTCGCCAGCCCCAAACATCCTCTTGCCTGTCATAGAATAGCATCGCACATGTGTGAGCTGTATACTACGTGTGGCGTTTATCATCGCTGAGGCGAAAACAATACCTTGTCGTAATGCCTGATCTTGGTTTCTAGCTTGAAGTATCACTCAATACCTCGATGACATTTCAGTTGCTCGCGTCGAGGTCGTGGCGAGATAACAGTCGCCGATTGACATCAACAGTCTTTCTTCGACGGGGCGCAGATTGCTGTTGTGGCGGCAAAACGAGAATTTCTGTGCGGATGACTTCCCGCACGGAGAGCCACGCAGCCATTGGCGTCTTGTTATCGATGCCGTTATTCTTAAATTTGTCAAGTCGCTCGTTCATGGTGTTGATACGAAGCGGCCATATGCCTGTCTCAACAAACCCGGCGACAATATTTTCGGCCTTGTCCTTGAATCCTTTTTGCCAAGCCGCCGACGCCAGCATGATTGCGTCTTTTTTTCGATGGACGTGAGGCCAGTCCTGATCATGAAGGTGTAGATCTCGTTTCTTAAAACTGCCTTCACACCTCGAAATACTGCAACATCAAGTGGTTGATAGTGATGACTGGCATTTGGTGGTAGTTGGATGAGAACCACGCCGAGTCTCTCAGCGGCAGCATCGATTGAGGAGTCCATATGACTTCCTGCGCCATCAAGTACAAGGGCAATCGGTCGCTTGATTGGGATCGGCACCGAAAAAGCAAAATGCTCGAGCCACTTCACCATGATGTTAGTTGTCATAAACCCCGCCTCAGCGGTTGTCACCTTCGCACCCGCTATTCCACACGCTTCCAACACGTCACGATTTACACGTTTCCCTGGTAGAATAAAAACTGGCGGCACCAAAAACCCTGTGGCCGATCCGGCTGCTACCATTGTAAGGTGGAAGCTTGCCTCCGCAGTTCGTGTCCACACATTTGCGGACCCCTTCAAAGCAACCACCTTCCGAGTCTTTGCATTTTGAATAAATCCCGTCTCGTCCATGTTAAAAATTCGTTCAGCACCAACTGAATAGAGAATAACCGCGCGCGCAATTCTCCAAAAAAAAGCCGTTACAGCGGCAGATGAAACCTCGTTGCGGTTGCGTTTTACCATTTGAGCATTTCGCGTAGTTAGCATTGGATACCTTTTCAGGAAACTCGAGTACCAACCACGACCAATGGTGCCAGACGAGCGTCTACACCCAAACATGGCCGCATAGACTTCTTTTCCTTTCGCAATCAGCTGGTCGCACGATACAGGGTAGCCGTCGCGCTGCATTCCCAGCGCCCAGTCTCGGATGTCATCTTCCGCGTCCTTTCCAAGTTTTGGTGGAGGACCGGGCCGTTGCTCCACGATGCCTTGCTGGCGGTTGCGAATTTTGCGACGGAGTGTTCTCTCGGGAATATTATAGTGACACATAAGGAACTGCATTCTGGCACCGTTAGCATGATCAGTGAGTGCTTTCTCAAGGTCTTCGTTACTCCACAGCTTGCGTCGCTTCGTCATTCTTATGCGAACAATGCGAGCACTATGCGTTGGTTGTCGGATAAAAAATGGCGCGGTTTTGAATTGGCGCGGAATAGGCGGCCATAATCTGCTGCGAAAAAAATCCGACCAATCATTAAACAGTTTTCTGAAATTATGGTATCTAATTGGGTAGTTGGCTTATGACCGGTCATAATCTGATGCCGGCCATAAACTGCTGAATTACGCTACTTTGACTAGTGCTGGTTTTGCGATTTGCTCTAATTACACATACCTCGTCTTTCTATCTACTTTCTGTACAACATCGGCCAAATAGCGACCGAGAAATTTACTTTCGTTTCAAGAATTATGAGCCGCAGTCTTTACAACAACAATAAACATTCCAGTATGTGCCCACATTGCATGTACATGTATATCAATCACTTAGGACTGGTTTGACTGTTTGGATACGATTTTGATTTGAAAAGTCGGATACGGTATATAAAAACCCTTTTTTGGGAGAACAAAACAAAATCACGAAAATGCCCAGCTTCAAGCGTCTAGAAGTGCATACCATGTCCACGGACTTTCGCGCTGCCACACGTTTGGTGGAGGAGTCGAAACTGCCTGAGGCTCACGCTAATTCTGTCGTCGTAAAAAATCACTACGTGGGTATTAATGCCACCGACGTAAATGTCACAAACGGCAAGTACACTGGGTCGTTGCCACCGCCATTTGGCTGCGGTTTAGACGCTGTTGGAGTCGTGGTTGAAGTAGGGGAAGGGGTTTCCGACATTAAAGTTGGCGATGCCGTCGCCTATCGAAGTACGTAAACATTTGGCCATTCCACTACTTCAGTGACTTTTTTGATCCTAACTTATTGCTACTTTAGAACTTGGAGCCTTTGCCGAATACAATGAAGTGGAGATGACAATGGTCGTAAAAGTTGCCGCTCCAACAGCTGATGTACTTTCGTTGATTGTATGCGGAAGTGCCGCTTCGATTGCATTGGAACAAGTTGGGGAAATGACATCGAACGAAACAGTTCTCGTAACAGCAGCTGCTGGGGGAACTGGTCAATTTGTGGTGCAACTTGCCAAGGTGGCAGGCAACCATGTCATTGGAGTGACCAGTTCCGAGGCCAAGGCAGTGCACTTGAAATCCCTTGGATGCGACCGTGTGATTAATTACAATACGGAAAATGTTGATGAAGTCTTGAAAAAAGAGTATCCGAATGGTATAAACCTCGTGTTTGAAACAGTGGGTGGTGAGCTCCTTCGTGCTGCAGTGAACAATGTGGCAATCAAAGGTCGAATCATTGCTTTTGGGTACATCTCGGGCTACCATGGAACCAAGGACACGTTCACAGCGAGTGAGCTCGTACCGACCCTTTTGTTCAAATCAGCTTCGCTGCGGGGTTTTATTTCCATTCATTATCGAGACCAGTTTCATCCGCACATGCAGCGTCTGTTACAATTAATTGACAAAAAGGTCCTGGTTCCAGGAATTGACCCTGTTAAGTTTGAAGGATTGGAAAGCGTCGCTGACGCTATTGACTACATGTACGCGCGTAAAAACATGGGAAAGATTGTGGTCAAGTTGGTGTAAAAAAGGTATCTACGTAACGAAGAAGTATTGAGCCAAACGGGCGAAAATCTACCGCGATCCTGCTTGTGCTCATACTTCTTCGGACCACCAACTTCAGGGGTTTCAAAGTTCATGGTACAGCTATAAAAAACAACACGATTCCATTGGGTCGGTCGTTTCAGTTTCCAGGTTATTAAGCTTTCACTTTTCTTTTTTCTTGAGTCGTTGATCCTTTACCATGCTCGTAAACGGTGTCGACATCGCCATGCTGGAAGGATGGATGGTCAAAATCAATAGGAATCCCAGTGTTTTCGGCAGAACTACCGGTCGTCGGTGGTTTAAAGTTGGTTTCGTCGTCGACCAAAGCTCAAACAAGAGACTTGTGATTTCATACTCTAGCAGCAAGTACGTTTCCATACAGTGTACACGTTTTACTCTCTCGACGAGTATACAACTCATATTTTCGTCTACTTTTCAGGAATGCCAAAGAGCCTCGTGGGTGGCTCTATGTTGAAGACGTCAGTGTTGTTAGTTGTCGACAAGTAAGCCATTGCTTCGCCATTGCTCCGTTTTCCTACCCCCCCCCCAGTGCATATTTCTTAAACCCTGTTTGATTGTCCAGGAACTGATTGAAATTGTAACTCCATCGCGAACTTTACGACTCAAGGGGGAGACTGCTGCTGAGCATCAATTGTGGTCTGATAGTCTTTACAGACTGTGCAATCCAGTACCAAAGACTCCTCCTGCATCAACTATCGGAACGAGACGAGAACGTTCACGACGAACCCAAAGAGAGTCAAAGCATGTGAGTGACGAAGAGGATGAAGACGACCACGAGCAACGTAAGAGATCGTCGGGTCATCAGCGTCAAGTAGATAATGCTGTCAGTGATAAGAAACGCCAGTCAGTGCGATCGAACTGCCCACGAGATGATATTGACCATGAAAACGACAATGATGATCATACCCAATCCCGTTCCAGAGATGACTCGGACGATCATGATACTCGAGAGCGTGTTTCTCTACCACCAGAACGCAGTTCTTCAAGGCATCAAGAACGGGAGCTTTTAGATCGATCATCTCGTCATGAGGGTAAAGCTCTACCACAGCAAGAATCTAGCCGCCGTCCAGATGAAAATGATCCGAGTGACGAAGACAGTAGCGAAGACGATCAAGCCGATCGTACTCGACCTTCAACGACCAGCAGTAGCCGCAGTTTATTAGTATCTCAAATCAAATCCGGCTCGGCGATGGAAACTGATTTGATCCAATGCAAGAATATCATCTCCGACAGTGAGGAAGAAGAAGACAATGATGGTCCAGAGGATGAAAGTCCTCGAACTCCTATTACTTCCACGACGCAATCGCCAGATGACGACGACAGACTCGATCAAGTGGTTCCAGAACGAACTTTAGCTGCCAGTAAGCGCCCTAGTTCGGACTCTTTCTCCTCGGATGAAGAAGAAATCAAACAAGTGTCACCACCGTCTTCCAAGCCGCCAACGGCGAGCGTCGTTATGAGCGATAACAACTTCGTGCATGATGATTGGGACAGGGAAGAAGAAGGAGCTCAACCATTATCATTATTAGTCAAGAAGTCGAATCCGGTACGTGCTCTTGGTACACCCTTAGAATTACTTCAATGTGTTAATGATGAGGAATCGTCTCTTTCAGGCCGGTGGCGTTACTGCGGACGCTAACTTTGTATATGATGATTGGGACTGAAGTATGTGAACCTGGTAATGACATCAGTAGGTTCTACTACCCCATTACACATTCTGAGTGCGATAAACGCTTAAATGAGAATATTCACGCAACCTTAACTGCTACCATGGAAAGCAACCAACCTTTGAAGTTTACTATATCAACCCTTAATCCTTGCGCCACCTCTACAGGCGAGAATTCGTTACCAATTGGTGGTAATTCTCGGTTGTAAGCGGCTCATAAGTGTCCTTCGCTCGATTAAAAATCCACAGATTGTCCGTAATATTTGACGGATCCATTCCTTCCTTGCGTAGCTTTGCCTTTTCCTGCTTCATCGTCCCCGTGACTGACATAGTATTCAGTTTCCGCAGAAAAAGCGGCATGGCATACGACGGCAGGCGTTCCTTGACAAACTGTGCAAACTCATTCAAATCGAGCACTTTTTCATCAAAAACAATAGCAGCCATGCATGCCCGCCCTTCACTACCCGGGACTTGGACACCGTAAATGCAAACATCACTGAGTCCAGGAAATTTAGAGACTACTTCTGCAACTTCATTCGTGGCTACGTTTTCTCCCTTCCATCGAAACGTATCCCCTACGCGGTCGACAAAGTGCCAGCAGTGTCGTTCGTCTTCTTTAAATAAATCCCCCGTTCGAAAGTACATGTCCCCCTTCTTGAACACATCAGTCAGTATCTTTTTACTGGAATCGGTTGCATTTTTATAGTACCCTTGGAATCCCCGCGCAGGATCCTTGCTGCTCATCTTGACAATCAACTCGCCTGGTTCATTAATCGAACACAGCTGCAAAAATCCAGTCTTTGACCGAATATAGTCGTCCGTTTCGACATCATACTTAACAATCGCAACACCAGTGATTAAATTGACAATGAACCCTCGACGACCTAAATGTCCTTGATCGGCTTTGCTAGTACAAGCATTCAACATGCCCATTGGTCCCTCTGTCGAGCCATAAAATTCATACACTGTCGGAATACCAAAACGTTCTTGAAACGGTCCCCAAACATCCGGACGCAGTCCATTCCCAAATGCAGCACGGACGTGATTCTCCTTGTCATTGACTTTAGCAGGTGCATTAAGCAAGTACCGACACATTTCACCAATATATTGAATCACCGTACAGTTCAACATTCGGACTTCGTCCCAAAACTTGGTCGTGGAAAAACGCCGCGAAATGCACAGGGTCGCACCGGAGAAAATCATCATTCCCACAGCCAAGTTTCCGCCCGACGTATGATACAGTGGCAGTGCGCAGTACAATCGATCAGTGATGGACAAATTCATAGAGTATTTAAAAGCCAGCGAGCGCAGAATGATGCTAAAGTGATTAACTCGTGCTGCCTTGGGCAAACCCGTTGTGCCACTGGTATAAATCAACAACGCCATATCGGACGTTGAAATCTTGGCGTTCTTGCGAATTGACCGCAGTGATTGTTGCTCCGTCTTCATCTTTTTCAGCTCTCTATCGATCGAAAACGCTCGAGGCAGATAAGCAGCTGCAGCTTGCGACGTCAGTTCCCCTACATAGGCATATCATAAACAGCATCATACCATCAGCATGTTTGATCATGAGCAACTGAAGCCACAGCCAAGACAGTTCAACCATCGCCATAGATGAAAAACGTGACACCATCCAATTGGCTCTCGATGTCTTGGAGTTTCTCGGCCAATTCTTCGCCTACAATCATCCACTTGGTGTCTGCAACTTTGGCACAATGAATAAGGCCATCCGGCTGCAAGTGCGTGTTTAATAAAGCTGTAACGACACCAATCTTGGACAGACCGAGCCACACAAGGACGTACTCGAGTCGATTTTCCATCAGTAGAGCCACTGTCTCACCCGCCAGAAACCCTTTTTGTAACCCCCAATGAGCCAAGCGATTCGCCACTTTGTCCGCCTCTTGGAAGCTCAAGACGCGATCGCCGAACTGCATACACGGCTTATGTGGCCACTTGGCAACGCTTTGCTCGAAAAGATCCGGCAGCAGCATGTCATTGCGTGCGTATCGCTTGGCCTGCAGCAGTGCTACGGCTTGCATGCCAGAGTGACACAAATCGGACAAGATAAGCAACTTTTGGTCGACGTAGTAGCCGAAAGCGGCAGCGCCAGCTACGGCTAGAAATTTAGACGGGACACCAAACGGTAGCGCAGCGAGCGCATCCGCCACGAAAGGCGCGTTGCACACGGCATCGGAAACGTTCGTCAAGGCGTTGCTGACGGAAGAGAAGGCATGCTCAGGCAAGAGATTCGCCATGGGTCAACAGGTCAACAGCAAAATGAAGAGTGATGGTGAAATGGGGAAACGCACAAAACCGAATTTTGATTTCAGTATGATGGGAAGCTAAAAGGCTTTTTTCTGACGTGTCAAAACTTCAACCTTCAGAGTGCGGAAAGAGAAAGGAAACATCATTCATTGAAGGTGCTGCCGGGTCGTAAAATGTCATGTTCATCTGCTGTATCTTGTTGTTGGATCGAAGCATTTTGTCGGCGTGCGACGTAACTGGTTGTCACACGATAGCCGTGTTTTGCCGCACTTGTACAAAACATGAGCAGCAGCTCTAGCACATTAGACAGAAAACATTCCTCTACAATTGCAGGTATCTTGTGGAGCATAGTGACAAAAGTGGCGAAGATTGCCTCAAGTGTATACATTCTTAGAAAAGGTACTTCTATTGCTACGTTTAACAGTCTTTTAAATCTAAGGCTAGTTCCATCATCTCGTGAACTTGGCCAAGAGCGTTTGTTGGTCAGGCGGGAAGCGTTTTCGGTATCGAGATCGACGAGGCATTGGCGGTGTGGCAGTTGAAAGATGCAATTAAGGGGAAGAAGTCAGACAGTATCAAATGCGAGGCAGACAAACTGCAGCTCTTCCTCGCAAAGAAGGACGGCGAGTGGCTGAAAGACGACGATACAGTGGACGCGATGTTCTTGGGCAGAGCTGACACGTCAATGTATATGATAATGATGCGCGCGTCGTGGAAGCTGAATAAGCAGAGCCTCTTTGCTCCAGAAGTTTCTCTAGGAGAGGACGTGATCCACGTGCTGGTGGTGGTTCCGGAAGGTTCAGACATTTCGCAGATAATCGAACGGAGCGCCAACGTTGTGCTTGAAGCACAACGTTGTCTTCGAGAAAGCACGGACGAATGGCTAGCGGCGTTCCACACTAACAGAATCAAGTTTGACGTGTTGCCATCGATTGCGTCGCTACCAAAGTTTATCGAGCAATCACTGCCTGTGAAGATTCGTGTGCCAAGAAACGTGCTTTTGCCTCATGGTCTTCCTTTCCCATTTCCCTGGGCGATCAAGTTCTGAAGAAGATGTTTGTTGAGGACGACGCCACTCCGTGTGAATCATTCAGGTGGTTAGTGTTGAATCCTCGCATGCTGAAGCCGCTACGACATGGCACGACAAAGAATTCTTTCATTTGGTTTTGGGACACATGATTCGATCTGTCTTGGATTTTGTCTTCTCCGAGGCAGACATTGGACGAGATTCAAGCAGAGGATCGTCAACCGCAAAGAAGCGACCAGACTTTTGCTTCCTTCTGAATGAAGTCTGTGTCTTTCGCGGCGAGGAAAAGGAGTGAAGCTGCCGCGTTTGGAACTCGAGGAAAAAAAAAAAAGCTGATATGGAGCTATGGAAAGGTGCCATACTTATTTGGTTATGCTGCCACACCGTCTGTTTGCGCTCATTCGCGGTATCAATGATGCCGCAGGTGCAACCACTTTTCAGCTTGGATTTTTCAACCTCGAGGATGTCGCTCATCGATTTCGTATGGTACTTGCGCTCCTGAACTTGTGTCTTCTCTTTCCCGCCATCACGAAGGAGTGTCCAGATTCTGGTCGAATTGAATACCGTAACATTCATCGTTCCAATGGTGTCGTTATGCGATTGAATCCAACATACATCGAGAAGGTTTTTCCGAATGAAAAAGGCTTCGATCAGCTCGAGCGCATCTATCGCATTCTAATAAATAGCAAGGTCCCCAATGTTGATCGTCTTATGAAGCTCAAGCGGACGAAGAAGACGGCCACATTTGAGCCTCGTGGTTCGATGGTAAAACCATCCAACTTGTTGGAGTTGTTTGGTGCCCTTCGGAACGTCCTTGAGGCTTTGGTTGTACTTCATCGTGAATTGGTGATCCATCGAGACATTCGCTGGTCGAACGTAATCAAGCGACGGGATTGTGATGCATAAATCTTGATCGATTTCGCTGATGCCGCTATAAGCCCGCAATACTTTCCCAATGGCAAACACCTGAGCAAAGAAGAACTTACACCGGAGATTTTTGTGAGCGGCAGCATTCATACAACTGCGGTTGACATCTGGGCAGTGGGATACTTGATTGAGACAAGTCATGTGCCATGGGATGACTTTGCAAGGAGAACGGCATTTACAAAGCGATTGTTGCAGCAAGACCCGACCAGCTCTGTGCGATCTGGCGAAAATCGAAGAGGAAGCTACGCAGGAGCAAGTAAGGATTGAAAAACTTGGGAAAAACGCAAATACAGACACGCAAGCGCAAGCAAGAGCAGTCGTCAAAACGAAAAAATAAGAGATACTTATGTGATGTGAGAAGGGTAAATGTCAGAAGCAGGACCCAAATGAGTGTAAATTTTCAGATCCAGGACCCCTTGCAAAACCCGGACCCGGACCCGTCCTAATTTAGTCGGGTGTCCAAATCCATTTAACTTACTTTAACTCCTACTAACGTCACGAATACCGCATCAGGACTTCTGAGACATTAACTCGTATCGATTCTTTGAAAACCTGCCAGTGGATTGTTGCTGGAAGGGTGGCTTCGTCAGAAGCAGTGGCGGTGTATTTAAAGGACTATAATTTGCGCTGCTTTGTTCTTAATGCACAGTTCGCTATTATAGAAACGTGCGTGGGGTCCAATTTCGCATGATGTGATCGGTTTCATTTTTCTACGACTACTTCAGCGCATTAGTAAGCTTTTTTTTTTATTCATCCGTTTTAGTCATCCTAAGTTCAAAATCTGCCGCTTTGACATTACGTGTCTTTATAGTTGGGCACGTATTATGCGGATGAAAGTGAGGATTCGAGCAGTAATTGTAACAGGGTTGCTGCAATTATTACACTGCGGCTCATAATTCGTGAAACAAAAGTAAAATTGAGATTTCTCGGCCGCTACTAGGCCGATTTAGCTACTGTTTAGATATGTTGTACAGAAAGTAGAGAGAAAGACGAGGTATGTGTAATTAATCGCGATTTCGAGACCGTTCGACGCGCTTACATACAAGGGCCTGTTTGGGCTCCGGCTCATAAATGATGAAACAAAAACCATACAATTTTTAAGTCAAATAATGAATGTATTATTTTTTAGAGTGATGGTCACTATTTATTGACTGAATTTTAGTATATGATTCGCTGTGGTCTCTTGACCCCCGAAGAACGCGGGCGCATTCGCGGCCTATGTGAGGCCGGCCTTACTGAAGCCGGCCTATGCAAAGCACAATGTGCCGGTAGATGTAAAGCCGGAATACCTAAGAAACGAATAATGAGAATTATTTCAAGAAGACAGGGCATAAAGCAGGTCTCTGTGCGCGACTGGTTTCGGGCGTAAAGATAAATTAGAAGCGAGCCAGAATACTTAGACGAATAAATAGATGTTTCAATACTGGTTCTTTAAAGTTCTCCAAGAAGACAAAAATGTAAAGAACCTGTCTGTGCGCGACTCTTTTCAGACTCACAGCGAACTAGACAAGGCCGGCCTCACATAGGCCGCGAATGCGCCCGCGTTCTTCGGGGGTCAAGAGACCACGGCGAATTGAATACTAAAATTCAGTCAATAAATAGTGACCATCACTCTAAAAAATAATACATTCATTATTTGACTTAAAAATTGTATGGTTTTTGTTTCATCATTTATGAGCCGGAGCCCAAACAGGCCCTTGTATGTAAGCGCGTCGAACGGTCTCGAAATCGCGATTAATTACACATACCTCGTCTTTCTCTCTACTTTCTGTACAACATATCTAAACAGTAGCTAAATCGGCCTAGTAGCGGCCGAGAAATCTCAATTTTACTTTTGTTTCACGAATTATGAGCCGCAGTGTATTAGGGAAACACTAAGGGCACCGTCAAAAATTGATTTGGGCACCCAATCGGACTTAGTCAAATAAACCGAACTTATTTCACGACATAAAAGGCTCTATTAGATTAATCCTGTAATGGCAAAACCTTGGAGGACGCAGGTCTGGAAAAAATATTTCATCCAAATCAATGTTAACTAAGTCATCAATAATTCACCACTGTAATTTGAAACGTCACCCTATATAGTTACCCTAATACATGTATTTGTTGGGTTGTTAGGCACCATATTTGGGTACATACCCAAGACAGAAGGCTATTTCCTTCATGAAGACGCGTGCGTCCATTGCCCCATACCCGCCAAGCTTGTCGATCTCTACTTCGTTAAATGTTTGCACGCCATCGCGACGCGTCTGATCCTGACAAAAACTAGTGAACATGAGGCGTCGTGGAGCGTGTTCGCCCTCTTGGTCTGGATACTCGTGGCCCCACTTTTGATAGCTCTGTTGTGGTCGCAGCGGATGAGGCTTCGATGGTTTTAGCATTGGTTGACTAGCACCTTTAACGATGGACACAAAAAACTTGCTGCTGCCATCGTCTTGCTGTTGCATTGCTAACTCCGACACGAGAGAATCAATCCAGGAATCAGCAGGCAGAATTGAGCCACCGGCTAAATTAATGTGCACGAAAGCTAGAGCTTGGACGGTTTTCGGGTCACTTAGTAGCGAGATAATGTGACTCTTGGCATCATTTTCATGTTCTGAGACTTTGTAAACCGATGTGACCCCTGATTTTGAGCAAGTTGTATTGCCGAATCTGAAGCGCTATAAAAGAAAATGGGCACCTTTGGATACCTACCATCAATAAATACGACTCCTTTTAACTAAAATAGACAATCTCGAAATGAAACTTTGTACGCACGCTATGACTCCTTCTTCTCCTTGAGCGCCAAGTAGAGCCAGCAGGTCACTAGAATTTGGGTCAGAGAGCAAAAGGAAGCCACTACAACCTTGTGCTGCCACATCATCGAGCGCTGGTAACTTGGTGTCTGTCTTACCATCCACGAAGACAACGACAATCTTTTGCGCGAGGTGAATTGGCATCGTTGAAGATTATATAATACTTCAGGTAAGTTAGCTTTATAAGTTAGCTTTAATAACAATCGGTGCGCAGCAAGCTTTCTAAGCGTCATTTACTAGTATATTGACACCATACGCCATACCGGTATATACAGTATTTGACTAAGTCCGATTGGGTGCCCAAATCAATTTTAGGCGGT
>MIQA02009293.1:4020-26759 GCA_001887855.2 Sclerospora graminicola | reverse complement strand
ATCCAATCCTGTTATTTAATATGTAATATCTAAAACCTAATGTACATACGCCAACCTATCTGACTTACCTAATGTCCCGATCTTGATCGTCTTATCCTGGAGCCGACCTGGACCCAACTTGGATCGGCCTGGATCGGCAACTTTGATCGACCGGAAGCCGATTGACTTAGGGTCGACATTAGAGGAACTTCTTGAGATTGGCTTCTCTAGGTCGACATAGAGTCGGCTTCCGGAGCCGTCTTGGATCGGCCCGGATCGGCATCTTCGATCGACATGAAGCCGACTTCTGGAACTGATTTGGGGTCGATGGTGGGAGGACTTCATGGGATTTGCTTCTCGGGGTCACTTGGAGTCTTTTCTGGAGCTCACTTGGGGTCGGCTTTGAACCGACCTCTAAAACCGACTTCGACCAAGCTCGAAACCTCCCAAATAACCCACACTGTACATTCTGTTCCTCTTCACTCTCCTTTATCTCCTCTAGCACTTCCACAGACTGCAGTGGCTTGGACTGGACCAACAGGTGTAATAAATCAATCATATCCACTAACCAGTCTAACTGCTTGTATCACCGATATCCAGCCGTAACGTCTCCCGGAAAATACAATTCAGCCATATTCCATGAGTTGGTCCGGCTGTAATCAAGCTTCGCGGACGTATCTCGGCCTATCCGACTCTTGAATCAACCCGATCTAGTATCCAGACATCTATAGGCGGTCGTAGGACTCAACCGATTCACGCATTTTCCACTCGGTCATGTTATCGAACGTGCCGTTCAACGTTGAGTCGACATGTCCCACATATCGATTGTCGCTTCCTGCCCGTCCGTGATGGTTGATCGCGCGATCACCAATCAGCGTAGATATGTGGACCATTCAAATCCACATATTTGGAATCTGCTTCACCACAATAGTCAAGATCCTAACCCAACCGGTGCTTTGTTGGGGTGGTTTAGGTGAAAACATTGGATGGCAAGCGAATTTTAAAAAAGCTTCAAAGATAGATGGGGGCCGAACGTGAGTTCAATTAATTGCGGTACCGTAAAATGCATGTCAAAGGCGGCACCAATATTTCCAACGATAAGCCAAAGTTCTGTCAAGTTTACTTTGGTCGACACTCATAAAAAGTCACAGTGGGATATTTAAAATTATGTGTAACACAGCAAAGTGTTTTAAGTCGTTGAGTTTGAAGCGTCCTACTAGCTTTGCCCTTAAGCAACGACTGGTTGTTTGCGCTGACTGGCGGATGGTTGCTGTTGTGTCTCGATATGAGGTGAAACGCAATCGTATGGCTCAGGGTGGCTCAAACCTAATCTCGGACCACTAGGATTACTTTCAAAGCAATCTAAAGTACTATAATCTGCCAGTCCTTAGCGTCTTCAAGAGACGACCGTGGTCGAGTACGCTGCTCACTTCGGGACCGGGTGGTCCCGGGTACGATCCCGGGGCCAACCAAGTTGGTTGGATTCTAAAGTATAATGTGACGTATTCGTCTTCAAAATGCTGAGGTGGTTAGGTTAATGTTTTTGCAAGATAAAAATTACCCAAAAATTTGCTCGTAATTTTAGCAGAGTGACTCCGTACAGAAATCTTACTGAACTCAACGTTAACACACAGCACATATCTATTTGCATCGAAAAGCAGTGGAAAGCACGGGGATAAACGGCTGCCGGACACTGCTGAAGAATGGATTTACTCTGAGGAATCAGAGATAGATAGCTACCCTCGAAGCTATTGTTTCATTTAGGTCACAATTTTTAACTAGCTACATGACAAGCGATCCGTTAGGTTATTCACTTAAGTAACCCGCCTACGCACGCCAGGGCAATTGATGAAGGCCTTAGTCCTATTCACCAAATTCATTTATTCTATCTACCAATTAGCCCAAACAAAGAGCCAACCTATGCCTTTTTGGCCTGATTTTTAAAGAGGGAATTGGCAAACAGACCCAGGAAAACCGGATAATATGCTAAACAGACCCAGACTAAAAATACATATACTAACAGACCCAAAACCGCCCATCGCCCAACAGCAAGTGCTCTTGGCCATGTGCTTGCTTGACTTTGACTCTTTAAAGTTGAAGCGTACATGGAGTATGATGCGAAGACCCGACTGTAGAAGCCAATCTATATCATAAAGTGACAAAGTTAGGTCGACAGATAACCATCTACCGATTCGCTGGCCAACGTAACGCCTTTCGATACGCGTTCCCCATTGGTTCACCCTTTCCGTATTAAAAAAAAAATTCATTGACGATACCTCACCGTTCCACAATCACTCTGAATAGAAAACGCATCATGCTGCAGCCTTCTGTCGCCGTAGAAGAGGCCGTGAGCCACATTGCCTACGCACTCAGCGACATCTTGTACCTAGTGCATCCCGTGCCCTACGGCCCCGCGCTCCGGAAGTATATCGTCAGTGCGCGTCGAAACATTTTTGACCAGGTGGGGAAAATGGAAGAGAAGGCAAGCTATGAGCTTATCGATCAAGCTTACATGGCTGCCACCCGAGGTCAGTTTGTGACGCTGTTCGTGTCTTCACCCTCGGCGCTGCTACAGATGGTGCCCACCATGTACAAGCTCAGCAGCGCGCAATTGCCCGCTGTCTTTCATGTTGTAGCACGCGAGCACTCGGATCTCATGGCTGTGCGTCAGACAGGCTTCGTCATTTTAAACTCTCTTAACGCCAACGAATCCGAGGACATGGCACTACTAGCACACGTCGCGTCACTGCGGGCCAATGTGCCATTTATCCACACCTATGATGGCGAAATGAGGCACAACGATCTCGAGCAGCAAGCTGCTGCATCCCCTAGCAAGTTTAAAAATTTGGTCAACTACGAATACCTAGGCAATCTTATTGGCCTTCATACCGCCTCAAAGTCCTCAGACTTTCGTCAACTTATACTCAGTAAGTCAGTCATTGCAGACAACACCGACGACGCCGGACTTTACTTCCACGTGTCGCCCAAGTGCATCGCTAATTATAACGCAGTTCCAAATATCGTCGAAGATGTTCTTCAGCAAGTGTTTTCCAACAAAGGATATCAGCTCTTTGAGTACTTTGGTCACCCTATGGCCGAATATGTGATTGTGGTCATGGGAACAGCCTCCAGCGTCGTCAAGAACGCAGTCGAATCACTACATACATGCTGGAATGTGAAGGTTGGGGTTGTCAGTGTGCGTCTGTTCCGTCCTTGGTCGACCATATCTTTTCTGAATGCTGTCCCATCAACGGTTTTGAAGCTTGCTGTCTTAGACCGCACAAACGATACGTCGAATGGTGGAGAACCTTTATTTATGGATGTGTTGGGATCCTTTCAATCTGAAGGATGGCAAGGCAATCCTGTACCCTCGGTTATTGGAGGCAAGTATGCTTTCAACGTTAATGAAACTGTGTTCGATGCCGTGACTGCGCGCACGTTAGTTGAGGAGCTTGCTACTAATAAATTGCGCAACGGCTTCACAGTGGCCTCTCCAGCTGCCCCTGAACAATTCAACGCAAAGACTCGGACAAGCTCGCAAGTTGTAAAACCGTATATGTCGTCTAAAGGGTTGTAAAACCGTATATGTCGTCTAAAGATGGCTTTGAGGGTCCTTACGTGAAGTTGCTGCTGCAATTGTTTGAAAAGCGTGCCGTGATTGCAAATCTTGTGCGCTCTGAGACCGTGTGGAAAGCAGTAGACAATCTGGGGGATGGCAACGTAGCTCTTAAGAATGGAGAGTTCGGTTTTG
The DNA here is from genome assembly GCA_001887855.2 of Sclerospora graminicola. NCBI lineage: Eukaryota > Oomycota > Peronosporomycetes > Peronosporales > Peronosporaceae > Sclerospora > Sclerospora graminicola. The sequence goes on along the minus strand of MIQA02009293.1, from coordinate 23,029 downwards.
GTGTTCACCTTGGTATTTTAGCCAAGCGACGAGAGTTAGATGAAAAGGTAAGAAGATTTGTATCTGGGGATCACGCACGGAGCAATGTACCCCAGCGTCTTTTGAAATGTCTCCAGCAATGGTCTGAAAAGCGGTCGAATTGTGTTGAAATGGCTAGCGAAATCACGATTTTGCTTGAGAACGAACATCAACAAGATAGCTCTTTTGCGGAAATTTTTGCCCTTAAACAATATTTTGTACCTCTGAGTCAATGGATTATTGGTAGCGAAGAGTTCACGCGCAATGTTGACACCTCGGGTGTGCACCAAGTGCTTGCGAGCGGTGAGAATATCAATCTTCTCATACTCGATACACAGCCGATCAATATGATCTCTAAGAGCCACCGCAAACATGACATAGGTCTATATGCAATGAAATATGGCAACGCATACGTTGCTTCTGTTGCACTCTACGACTCCTACTCGCAAGTACTGCGTGCGCTCAACGAGGCTGATGCATTTAATGGTCCATCGATCGTCCTGGCGTACGCTCCGAGCTCCAGTAATATGGAATACGAAACAAAGGAGGCTGTGAATAGCGGCTATTGGCCATTGTACCGCTACAACCCTCTTTTGGAGGATGGTGACATCGAGCCGGAGAATCTACTTGCGCCCGTCGAAGATCCAATAAGTGAGGCTGATGAAAGACTGTGCAAACGACTCAAAACGACACATACAAAGGGGTCTCTGTTGGAGGCGATGGATGACTACAATAAGGTGACCGGTGCCATATTGAGCCAGAACAAGTACAACACGACCCGATACATGAAATTCACGTGTGAATCACACGCCGGATGTCCTTTCCAGGTGTGCTTCGCTCGAAAGGGCGACTGTCTGTCAGAACCAAACCACATTTTTCGGCATCGTGGTGACCTCATCGAGGTCAGCTCAGAATTGATCGAGGATGTAGCACTGCAGGCAAAGGTGCAGGGCCAAAAGTACGCGGAAATGCGTGACGTGTGCAAGGTCATTGAGGACCATTACGACGAACTCTGTGTCGAGATAAAGAAGCCTCGAAACACGAGATCAAGAGTCCAATACGCATGCAATCAACACATCGCGTGCCCGTTCACACTGAGTATACAATGCAGTACGCGCGGTGATCTTGCCGTCAGCAGCAAGAGTAACTTCAATCACACGACAACACACTACCAAGGGAAACACAGGCGAAAGAACTGCAAGTTTCTTGACGATGTGACTGCGCGGTGTGCAACTCGTACCATCGGCCTTGCGGCCGGTGACATCATAAAAACAGCAGAGGCCGACAATGGGAAAATTGTGTCGTACAGAAACGCCTACAACGCAAAACAGAGATACGAAAAAAAAGCGAAGCTTTCAGCTGCTGCGTCGTTTGAGCTCATTGAACCGTGGCTCGATGAAATGAAGCGCGTGAACGAGCGTACGTACATCGCGTACCTCCGCGACCCAGACACCCAAGAATTTCAGAAAGCGTTTATTGCTTTTGGTGCTATGCAAGTTGTGGTTGAGAGGAGCCTGCCAATTATTGTACTTGATGCCGCGCACATGAAAGGGCCTCAACACGGGATCATGAACGCCGCAACAATCGTCACCGGCAACAACGAAAATATAGTGATCGCGACTGCAGTGCAAGCATGCACTGAATCAGAAGAAAGCTGGTCTTGGTTCCTCAATCATCTACTTGGCGCGTACCCTGCGCTTCGAACCAAAGCCATTGTTGTGATCAGTGATCGCGATAAAGACTCCGGAATGCGTGCCAAATATTTGAAAATGCTCCACAGTCGTTTTGCACGGTGCACATCAAGAGAAATGTGAAATCCAGCTGTCGTGTTGATCTGGGGAGCCGCGTCCACATTCTTGCAACGGAGTTCAACAGAGACATTTTGAACGAAACCTGGAAAGAGATATCAGAAATCAGCCCCGACGCAGAGAAGTACCTGAAGGGAATTGGTGATGATTCATGGCTGAGATCGGCTTTTCCGAGGCGACGTTATGGTATCGTCACATCCAACCCGGCTGAGATCTCAAACAGTTGGCTCGACAGGGCAAGACATGGGACATTCTTTGCATGCCTAGTGAATATTTGCGACAAGATGCGAAAACGAATGTTCGATCTATCAGTCTCATTCAAGAACGAACGGCGGCCACTTGCTCTGACCGACTATGCGTCCGAAAAGGTCAAGGAAGCGATTAGTGCCGGGCGTCGACGGCACGTCACCCCGTCGTCGGATGATGTTTTTACTGTGTCATCTTCAGTGCCGGGGGTGAACAGAGTGGTGGATCTCCGAGCGCGTACGTGCAGCTGTGGTGACTGGGATGAGTTTGAAATTCCGTGCTTGCATGCGTGCGCCGTGCTCTACTACCGACAACGCACCAACATGAATCCCCAAAGCAACAACCCGGCACTTTTGACCTCCAAGCTGTTTCACTACAGCTATGTACGCAGTATGTATCAAGGATTGATTGTGCCTGTCGACATTTCTTTGCTCAAGCCAGACAGCATAACGAAACTGTCGTCTTTCTCACGTACTAGAAAGCCAAGTGGAGCATCATCTGCAGGGCGGAGACGGCAGAAACGATTCCCTTCGCGCGGGGAGTAGCTCTGAGCAGGTCGCCTTCCGCAGACACAGCAATAGTACTAACTCTATCTTCAACTCCGCCTGCGTAGATTGTCATTTGGGTCTGTTAGTCGATGTCTGGGTCTGTTAACCAAAATCATTGGGTCTGTTAGCGAACTTATGACCTTAAGTTCGGGTCTGTTTGCCAATTTCCTCGATTTTTAAATCCGATACCAAGACACGATCGCAGCACAGTCTTGGTCTCCGGATCAGGTTTAATTTTGAACGCAATACCAAAAACCTCGCGCAGATGACGCAGACACTCGATAATGTATGGCGTAAACTTGCCAAAACGCACATTGCACATCCTTTGGACCCAAGGCCATGAGCATCAGTACTAATGCCTGATTTGACGAGTCGACGCATCCACCGTTGCTAATTTATTGACAAAGTGCGTGAGTGGCTTGCGTCGCGATAATTTTCGGTAAATCACCAGGTTCTGCTGCTGCTTCACTTCCTAATAAGATGTCACGGGTTGTTTCTGCAACAAGACTGAAAGCAAAACCCGGTGATTGCCCTCCTAATAATGATCTGAGTAAATGTAAACGTCCGGCAAAATTTTTTTAAAGTTAGCACGACTCGTTTCCACTAGACGATTTGATGTCTGGGAGAGACGCGTGTACTATTAGCAACACCACGAATGCGTTTAACAAATCCTTCATCAACTAATTGAATCGTGCGTAATTCTCTCAGTTGTGGACACCGAAAGATATCCTGACGACCTCCTAGTGGCGAAGCATTACAGTTTTTTACAATAAAGTCAGGTTTCATCTAACCCAAAGTGTCGCAATAATGGTAACGTCGTAGCTTTAAAGTTATCCACACAAATGTCCACATGATCGTTTTTGATGCCGTCTCATGTCACACTTAGCTGCAGCTTAGCGAATGGAGCAAGTACCACCAGCTCCTCGAGGTACAACCCAATGGCATGCCCTGTAACAGACTAGCTGTTACAGACACACACTGTTTAATTGCAAGTGAAGAAGCGTGCAATTGGTCAGAACCAAATGTAATGTGGTTTCTGTATAGTTTAATTAAGATAACATTAGTGTAGATTATTTAATTAATCAAATAATCTCTTAGATATATATATGAATATATATTTAAGCCACATGTCTAGAAACAGGTAAGTTTAAGAGTGAATAAATTTGTGAATGTTAAGAAGCTAACTAGTATAATTAGATCTAGACTAATCATAGTAACATGTAATGTAAAACTGATCTAATGATATCCTCATTATTAGATCTCTTGTTAGATTCGATAACTATATCAGAATTTGTTCTCAGCGTGGAATAAAACAACTTATTCGCATTTCAGACATAAGTCTGAAATGGAGTTGTGATATTTCAACTTAAATATCACTTATGTAATGGCACCCCATTACATCACCCCCTACGCAAGGTGGTTGGCCAATAATATGACTTAATATTGGCCAATTGAATGGTGGACTTGTTGGTCATAACGATATTCTGTTATAACCCATTAACGACCATAAAATCAAATGCACGAGAAACGCGGCGGCCCTCATAAGGGCGCTAAAAATACTGCCAACGCAGCCTCCACCTCTGCATCACGTGCAGAGGTACCAACATCGCATGTCGACGCTACTAATGTAGCGTAAAAGAGTAAGCCGAGAGACCCACTGTCTCTCGTAGTAGACGCTGTAGAAGCAGTGTCTAAAAGAGGGCGAGAAGATGTCGCTGGTGCGGCATCTTTTCCACTTTCACCTGCCGTCGGGCGGGTGGCTAAGAAGCACAATTCTGTTTTCGGAGAGTCATCTGTCTCCGAAGAAGAGGGTAAGGACGTCACCGTCCTCCGCAATAAATCTAGTGAGCTTAAGCCCGCTATAATTGGTTCGCCGTTAAGTGATGGCGAAGTAAAGTCTGACGCCGGCGATTACGACAGCGACAACTCCGTAAAACGGTGGTATGAGGAGCGTAGAGCTCCTCCTGGTCCTCGTCATTCGCCTGGTCGTAGCGAAGACGACTTTGAGGTGGCAGGTGGTGCTCCACCTGCCAAGAAACAACGCGCAGAAGCGGCTTACGCTGCTTCTGAATCACCATGTCGTACGGAACGCCATGTTCCGTACAAAGTGGGGTTTTGGACCCCAGCATGGACGCTTGCGCCCGGAAGTGGTGGGCACACCAAGCGCGATTGTCAATATCCATTATTTGACATTAACGCGCTTGATGATTGCGAAGGTCTTCGCAATCATCATTTTGATCGCAGTACCGACGATAGACGTCGGTACTTCATCGACCTTTTCTATCAGGCTCGTTATTACACGAACCGGAAAGGGTCGCGAAAGAATAGGGACGATAAAGACGCCCTTACTCAAAGTTGGAACGCCTTTGTTGAGAATTACAACAAATGTCCCGACGATTACGTGAAGAAAATTCACGTAAACCGTGAGCGCTTCTTAAAGCACTCACGCTCAGGTAAAATGGAGTTTATCCATTTTACTTGCATTAGAGAAGGACTCTCTTGCGGAGTTCCTTCTACAATGAAGTGTCCGTGCTGTCCCACGGGAGCTCCTCGTCTTACTGATAAGGAGCTTAGAGGTACCGAGGTTTCTAAGTGCCTGCTAGTGTTAAGAGCCTCATCGATGCTCTTAAAGCATCGGTACCTAGTACCGAAGCTATGCAGCCACCAACACCTAGTGTTGATGTGCCGCCAGCATCAACACCTAGTGTTGATGCTTCTTTTGAGTTTGAGGAGAAGTATCCTTCTCAAACTCCTGCAGGAGGTCAGGGGCATCCGCCCTTAGCACCTCAATCGGTTCCCAAGAGTCAAACTCTTGGGAATATCCCAACCAGCGTACCAGGTACTCGGTACGCTGCCCCTTCTTATAGGGAACCGAGCGCTTCGATAGTAAGCGCTCGAGAATGTAACGCTTGTTCCCCTGATTATCAATCAGGGGCGGCGGGGGTTGGTAATTCCCTCGGCGTTGTTGTTGCGGAGCATGGTTACCAGCTCCGCAAGCTCGAGAGGCACTGTAACGCCTTGAGCGAGGACATGTGCCACTCGATGAAAACTTATCGTTCTCATCGAGACGAGATTCGCGACATTCTGAACGCGCATCTCGTGATGCAGCAGAAGAATGATCTTCTGCTGGTCGAGATTGATCGACTAAAGTCGGAGATGGAAACTCTCCAGACTTCTCACAATCGGTTGGAGACCGATTACAAGTCTCTCTTGGGAGACTTGAAGAAGCACGGCATTCGCCGTGGCGATGCGTCTCGTCCGAAGACGTAGACGATCGATACGGCTTGAGCCTCCCAACGTAAAACGTTGGGTGAAGGCGCATGGCCGCGGGAATGTCTAATGTATAGGCATTCCCCTTTACGCTTTGGACCTTGAAAGGTCCAATGAACTTAGGGAGCAACTTCCGTGTAGGTAAGTTGCTAATTGCATGTTTAGGAAAATAAGTACTTTTTAACAATACTAATTCACCTTTTTGAAAGGAATTTGTGTTTTTCCTTCCATTTTTTCTGCATTTTGCTTCTGCTTGTCAAAAGCGGAAGCAAGTGCATCTTTTACATAGCGTATGACAGCTTGGCGCTGTAATACGAATTCATTTACTGCTTTATTGGCAGTAGATGGGTTGTTTTCATTATTTGCAGCCATTGCTGCAGACACATATTCCGCATAAGCAGCTTCAGTATCTGAAACCGCTTAAGATTCTACTGTGTTAACAGTAGAAGACTCGTTAGTCTCTTCGCAAACTGCGTGCCCAACAAAGAAAACGCTTCTTGCCAGAATCGTCCTGTAAATCTCGGATCTCGATCCGAGACTATGTTTTCCCGACGATATTCGCTGACACTGCAGCAAGATAAACCATCTTGTAGAAGCGGTCCACAAAGACCACTATTCCTGTCTTCCGACTGTAATCGGGCGGAAAACCGATTATAAAGTCCATGGAAATGGACTTCCAACACTCTGTCGGAACCGGCAGAGTTTGGAGGGTAGCCTGCGCAGTGCGCAGGCTTGACGCGCTGGCAAATCTCGCTAGCGCGTACGTACTTGCGTACCCATTTATACTGGTTACACCAGTAGAAATCGCGTGCGAGAGAAGCATACGTCTTATCTCGACGTTGGTGCCCCGAAATCGGTGCATCATGATACTCAAACAGTATCTGATGTTTGAGATCATCGTCGTTTGGAACGACGATGCGACTAACATCTTCTTGGTCTGTGCAATAAAGCAACAGACCATCGTGCAATCGATAACGATGCACGCATGCGCGAAGGAACTCTGGAAGTTCCTTGCACTTCCGATCAGATTGATCACTTAAGCAATCGATCAGTAGGCGAGTTTCCTCGTCTGTTTCGTACGCTTGACGTACTTGTCGCACAAGCGGCGACGACAGAGCAGTGCAACGTATTGCGTTTGCACTGGTTGCTTCGATTACGGACGGTTTCGTCTCGTAATCGGGGCGTCGTGATAGCGCATCCGCTATCACGTTCAACTTTCCCGGTTTATATTCAACCGTGAAGTTGTATTCAGCAAAGAATGACAGCCAACGTGCCATTCTTTGAGAGATGTGTGGTGAATTCACGGCCGTGCGTAACGACGCATGGTCCGCGTAAACCACAAACGGTCTATCTCCTAAGAGATAGATCCGAAACTTTGCCAGTGCATATTTCATGGCAAGGAGTTCCTTGTCATGCACTGGATAGTTGCGCTCGGCTGGGCGCAACTGATGCGATTGATAGAAAGTCACGCGATCACGATCATCGTGATCGCGCTGCATCAAGGCGCAGCCGATGGCGAAATCGCTCGCGTCGCAAACGACGTGAAACGGTCGCTCGTTATCGGCTATTGCCAAGACGGGAGCTTTAGTCAAGCTACGCTTGACTGCATCAAATGCATCTTGGCACTGGGTATCCCAGTGCCATTCGACATCTTTCTTAAGTAATTGAGAAAGAGGTCGGATTAAACCGGCATAATTGCACGAATATTTGTGCAAGTATGTCGCCAATCCAAGGAACTTTCGAAGTTCCTTGACGTTGTTTGGCGTAGGCCATTCAACGATCACCCTGATCATTTCTGGATCGGGGCGCACTCCGTTCTTGCCTACAAAGCAGCCAAGAACGGGTATCTCAGGTGCACCAAAGGTGCACTTCTTCAAATTTGCATAGAGCTTGTGCTTGCGCATAAGCTCTAACACCTGACGTAGATGTTCTTTATGAACGTCTACATCAGTCTTGCCATGTTCAGCCTTACTATGGATGAACACGTCGTCAAAATAGCTCGGTGCAAATTCTCGCACCGGGCGCAATAGATGTGTAACGCATCTGTTGAAGGTGGCAGGGGCATTTCGAAGCCCCTGCGGCATAACAAGCCACTCCCAAAGCATACCGCTTGGAGTGCTTACAGCCGTGAGAGGGATATCCTTCTCACGCATGAGGATTTGGTAGAAACCATCCCTCAAATCGAGAGCACTGAACACGGTGCTCCCGCTCATGCCATCTATGATGACATCTTTCCGCGGTATCGGCGTCTGCGCCGGTACCGTGGCTGCGTTCAGCTTATTGAAAGCATGAACGATTCTCCACCCACCAGTGGATTTCTTTACGCAAAAGGTGGGACTGGAGTGCGGTGAGGTAGACTCCCGCACATGCCCCGCCTTACGACGAGTTTCAAAGAACTCGTCGATCGCTTTGACCTGGTCACGCGGCAATGGACAGATTCGTTCACGAATATCCACAACATCGTCCGTTGCGACTATGACGCAGATCCGATCGATCTTATCATTGCGCAAGTTCTTTACGAACTTCTTCCAGCTCAAGGCTGGAAGGGCCATCACCTCTGAACACAAGTTCGGAGGGTTGTCAAGTGTGAGAGACTGGGTAGATAATCAGGTTTCTGTCTGCGTCAAGACGTTGATCGTCTCGACGGACACAGCTGCGAGATCAGACGCACTCGTCTGATCTGTTGCCTGATCTGTTGCACGGTGATTCATCACTCGTGCACAAGGCATTCTCCTCATGGTGACCACTGTCTACCATGGTGCTCGTGCACTCACGACTGCTCTCAGTCGTGAGTTCTTCATTTTCGACACGGAAGTCATTTACTTCCGTGACGGTTTCATTATTTTCACGGTGGGTGTTTCCCACCGTGTGCAAGTTCTCTATACCACGACCGTCATCGGTCGTAGTAGTAACTTCAACACGGGAGTGTTTTTCACCCGTGTTGCACACATTACTGACACGCAACGACTCGTTCGTTGCGTGTGTAAGTCCCTCTGGACTTTGGTCAGCGGGTGTACCATCCGCTGACCTAGTCGGATCAGGTCTGGTGGTGCCATCGCTACCCACCAGACTGTCTGACTCTGCGGTTGTATCATTAGATACAGCCGGGTTACTCACAGGGTGATCAGATCCTGTGAGACCGCCGCAGTCGATCGACAGGTTAACCCAGTCGATCGTTGGTTGATGCTTGGACATCCAAGGGATGCCCAAGATCACATCGAACTTGTCGTCAAGGTCGAGGACGATGTATTCGTCCTCGAACGACAGTTCGTCTAATTCGAAGCGTGTGCGAATCACACGCTTTGGTATAGTCACGGTTGCACCTGTTGCTAACCGGACTGACAACATGCTTCGTGGAGATTCAATCTCCACGAAGTTCAACGACGTTAGAACCTCAGTTCTAACGAAATTGTTTGACGCTCCTGTGTCAAACAGAGCACGCATGGGGACATCGTTTCCATGCGGCTTAACCTCCAGGGTGATGAGAGGTTTCTCTTCACCCTGCACATGTTGACAGGACATAGTCCCGTCTGGGGCTATTATCCTCACATGCCCGATGTCGGCATGTGAGATAACCCGTCCAGTAGGGCGCCCCGCCCCTACTGGTTGTTGACGTTTTTTGCATCAACAGAGGGTTGCCCCTGTTGATGTCGCTTACCAGCGGACTGTCCAGTCCGCTGACTGCGTGGCGCCGGACGCGGCGCCATGCATTCATGGGCGTAATGGCCCATCTTCGCGCATCTGTTGCAGCGAAGGAACTTCTTGTTCTTCGGTTGCCTCGGTGTCGAGGCAACTGCAACCGATAGGTCCATAGGTTCTGGACCTCCTCCGCCCGCGCCCTGGCGCGGGTGTTGGTGTCTCGGGACGAAGTGTGAACTTCGTCTCGATTGGAAGTTTTGGTTAGTATTAACATGCTGCATTGGCGGCATGTTAAAGTCGAAAGGCGCTTGCGCTTTTCGACTAACCCCAGCATGCGCTGCTGATTGACGCATGCTGAATTCCTCCCGGATGCTTTGGTCGATAGCATCCCTCAGAGTCTTTGGGGGAACCCGATAAAGACTCTGTTTGATGGGACCGTCATTCAGTCCCTTCATGAAGGCGGTGACCTGCATGGCAGGGGGCACCGGCTCGTATACAATATTTGATAACAAATATTGTATTTTCTGAGCGTACGCATGTAGGCTCAGCTTGCCCTGCCTGAGTTCCATGAACTCTTCACGGCAGCTAAGCTCCATTTCTGGAGCTTCGAAGTTGAGCTTTAGCTCAGCTTTTAAGTCCTGATACGTCAGGAACGCAGATCCATCAGTGGATCTGCGGCTCATCGCCCATGCCCTGGCGCGACCGCCTAGGCATGTGGTGGCGAAATAAGCTTGTGAACGCGGGTCCACAATCTTTTGCGCAGAGAGGGCATCTTCCACCTCTGCGAACCACCTACGAAGGGGTTCACCCCCTTCGCCAGTAAAGGGCGGAATCCGCGCCTTTACCACTTCAACGCTCGCACTAGGTGCGGGCGCTGCTGTTGCTGCTGCCGTTTGGGAGCGCAATATTGCGTTGCGCACCTGAGGATCAACATACATCCTCTTGAAACGGGAAACCGTCTCTAAGGCATCCTCCGGGGTTTTACCACGGAGGAGGGTGATGACTTCGGGCCCTATGGTCCGAATCATCTCAATCACAGTGGTCACAGAACTCTGTGACCAGTTAGGGAAATTTTCCCTAACTAAATCTTGCGCGAGCTGACGCTCACGCTCACGATCGCTGGCTGATGCCATGACAGCCAGCGGCTCTTAAACCTTCGTTCCGCTAGTTAACTAGCGGAACGCGTCAACAGTGGTCGTTTAGACGGACCACAAAGTGCTACCAGGTGTAACAGGGCAACTGTTACGCGGCTTACACTGTAAAATTGCAGTGAGGAAGCGTGCAATTTGAGTAGGACCAAATGTAAATTTGGTCCTCCTTAGTTTACCTTAGATAAACTTTAATAAAGACTAATTAATTCGTTAATTAATCGATCACTTAAGTATATATATATTAAAATATATACTTAAGGCTACTTGTGCGATAGAAGGTAAGTTTAAGAGTGAATATATTATGAGTGGGTTAGAGTTAATAACTATAATTAAAGCTAAACTAATCATACAAACATGTAGTATAAAGCTGGTCTGAATGATATTTCTATCATTAGATTACTTGTTAGATTCGATAATGATATCAGAATCTGTTCTCAAAGTGGATTATAACAACTTATAATCCAATATTCACATTTCAGACATTAATTCTGAAATTGAACTGTGATATTTCTATTTAAATATCACTTACGTAATGGCACCCCATTACATGCAGTGTAAGTAGCATGTTGGAACCGCGAAGGACGGCATGGGTTTTTCATCTTTTGATCGGCACTCAGTAGAGATGCCCATGCAGATATACATGCTGAAGCTCGTGCTGATGCTTGTGTTGTCAGTTATGTTCTCATTACCGGATTCTGATGGAAACGACATGTTCAAAGCAGCAACTTAATCCATCGAGAGGCTACCCGTGCGTCAGATAGGTGCATCGACCAGCAAATCTTGTGCTACAATCGGGTTTAAAGATGCGACCGAGTTTGTGGCAGTGATTCAAGATGACGGTACATTGTGGTGGAGGATGTGAGTAATATGGAGTGAAGATCAGTGAACTACATAAAAAATATATTAGACAGAATAGGGGTGTTTTTCTAATGATACAACAATTTTAGCCTGCCGATTATGCAAACTACATAGATACTACACCTTTTCTCGGGCAAAACTGGACTTTCCCCAGGTTATGGTCGCAAACAAAACAGGATTTTCTCGCTACCAAAATAGGATAAATTCGTACTTATACAAATCCATCTTGTGCATGTACTTAACTCACACAGGAAAGATACATGTATAAAAATAAAAACAGTAAAAAAGATGAATACATGTATACGCATATGAATTATTTGGCGAGCTGCATATCTTGCAACTGCACGCACTGGCGCTCCGCTGGTGTGTGCTTCGGCTATCTTTTCTGCTCAGTTCTGTTAGAGCATCTCCACCGGTGAGTCTTAACGTCAGGTCGTTATTGAAGAGTTAAGACCCCGTGGCTGATCGTTAAACCTGTGTGAACAAATTTGTTCCACCGGCAAGGCTTAACGTCAGTTTTATTTAAAATATCTGCCAATCATTTTTAGTTTACACTTGTAAATCCAAAAACGGGAATTACATTAACGCATTTTGTGTGTGCGTAAGAAAAGCCGGCGGTAATTCGGCAAAAGCTTCGTCGGGTATCAATGCGGCCCTTGACGCCGCAGACGAGCCACTATTTACACAGGACGAGCTCAAATAAAGTGTCATGCCACTTTCGTCAAAGTGAACGCTGAGGAGCTTAACTCGCTGTGTGACGAGGTGGAAGTGGACAGCTTTCCGTACTTCCGTGTCTACAAACGGAAAAATTCTGGGCGACTATACGAGCTAGAAGTTTGACAAGGTAAATGCCTTTATCCGTACGCTGGTGGCACCAGATACGCTCGAGACGTTAGAAGAGACGCCAAAGGGCACAACAGAAGAAGACGCAACGGAGAAGGAGGATGCAAGCGCTGAGACTACGGCTGATGACGGCTCAAGGAAGCGCCAAGAGCGTGACGATATGGAATCAAACGATGATCACGTCGCCAAGAAAGTTAAGACCGACGTCGAAGCTTTTAACGGTACTGAAAAGGAAAATGTCGCTGATGAAGCCAATGAGGAAGAAGCTGTGGTTCCCGAGGAAGTTGCAGAAGAAGTTAAAATAGTGGAGGAGACCCAACAAGCGAAGGAAAAGCAGCTTGATGAGTCGGTGTCTTTTGATAAGGTCGAGTCTTGTGAAGTGCCTGCTGCCTCGGACGCTGCTGCTGCATAATTTGTTGTTTGGACGCTGTGTGTGATGCCTAATATCGCAATATGCTAATCTCGCTCTTGCAGAAACTCAGTGTCCAGTGTAGCTTATATTTGAGAGAATCAACATTACGAAAAGGAAAACATCTTAGAAGAACTTACGCTTCCGAGACAATAAAAACAAATTTATTTTAGCTTTGTATTGACAAACGAGAGTGACGGAAACGAGTCATCATTTATGCGCATTATTGTATTGATGAATATGTATTAATATACTCACATGAAGTTAGATCACGAGCAGCGCTAGCCATGTTGACGATATTTGTCTTGCGTCACGGACAGTGATTTTATAGTAGAAACTTATATCATCCTGCATGTTTTTATGTTTGACCAATTGGTTCAAGGAATTTTTTTTGGCCAATAACCCGCTTGGTTGATTAAAACCATAGTTTTTAAAATTAATTCCTATAGCACTAATTTAAGACCTCGGCGTAACGACAGAAATAGACTTGCGGTGGCTGTTAAATCTGTCTAAAGGAGTTATTAGGTTAAACCTTAGTAAGACTTACGTGGACGATGCTCTTAAGTGGGTAGGATGGTGGTATGCAGGGTTGGATTTGTTTATTTTGTTGTTTTGCTGGCGAGCTCAAGTCGTGATATACAGTAGACGTGGGTTAACCACTGTAAGTACAGTACAGTACCACAGAACATCGCGCAAGTTGCGGACACAAGCGTGATCTTAAAAGTAGGTAGTGTGTCGAGAAAAAGTACAAAATGCCTAATCCAAATATTTCAGAATGCCTATTTTGACAAGCTATTTTTACCCAAAAACGCACACAAAAGTAAAAATGGTCAAGACCCAAGTGGGTTAATGTGCTTGTGGGATTGCTGCGTTATGTGTCACGTTTACACCTTTTCTCGGGCAAATTGTCACGTAAGCCACCCGTTGGCAGCGTATAGACTGTACTAACCTTGTCTTAGCACAGGATGTGATCGTCCCCCCGACAACTTGTGTGTGGGACGATCTCGTCGGCTTGCCGAAATTTTGATTACCGGTATGCTCTTCCAAAGATTGTCTGGACGGGCGCTAGTAAAAGTATTGCAAGTATGACCTGTAGTGACGACCTGATCGTGGACTAGTCCGCGCGCAAATGATTTCGTAGACTACGCAATATGTAAACTGAGATGATCGTTATGCCGCGGATTGCCGTGATCTAAAGCAATTCGGGACACGTTACTGAAAAAAAAGATCGACAATGGGAAAGCTTGGGTACTGTTTTGAGTGTCAGCACTTTACCGCTTGCACATCCATGATCGCGACTATCCTCAGAGTATGGGAATATGCACACCCATGTGCACGCAATTTGACGAAGGCTCCGACGTTTTCAGTGGATCAGATTCTGTTATGGCACGACTACCTATCGCACGTCACCATTGACTCACTCCGACCGCAAATATAGCTCTTTGTGCGCGGGATTCGGCTCCCAGTCACGATGTGAGCAGCGTACCACTCAACCGCGATGGTATAAATCAATTGGTAAATTTTGTATGCTGAATTTATTACTTAACAACTGAGAGGAAACGCATGAGGAAAGGTCTACAGTGCTAAATATATTCTTCCATTAAAAACTGCTAATTACAATGATGTGCATGAAAGCTGTACCATTTTGGAGGACAGCATATCTGACTTGGCAAAATCGTCGTCCAGAGCCATTTCAAAAATCGCAAGAGCAACTTTACACTCATCCTCGATAACGGTTAAAGCAGGCACGAAGCGCAAGGTTTCGAGATACTCGTCGTCAACAGTTATTGCTACCTTTATGGCAATTCTATATGTTGTTTAATTAAGTTGACACAGTCCTGCGGTGGAATAAATCGTATGACAAGATCAGACCGACGAGGTAAAAAGCGGTAAGTGAAAAGCGCTTTTTTGTCGAAAAAGACATTCGAATTGCTTAATGAGGGAAACATTTCCGTGCGGATAAATTGTACTTTTTTGCGTACATGTATTACTAATGAGAGCATGAGGCCATGTGTCATAAGAAGAAAAGGCTGACGTTCAGTGGAAGAGACGGGTTCTAGCTATCTTCCTACTCTTTCGCGAGACAAACGATATCATGCTGTTGTCTTGGCCGAATCCAACTCATTGCCACTTTTGCCCTTTGTCGAACACATTCAATTTCAAGCTATCAGTTTCTTCGTGTTCACTTAAAAAATGAGCGTTATACTCGCATTATGGGCAGCCGTAACTGTCGCGGTGGTCAATGGCAATGAATACTTCACGGGGGACGGCACGTCTTACACATTGGGCAACACGAGTGCAGGCAATTGCAACATGATGTCGACTTATGATTTCGCCCAGACAGACTATGCCGCCTTGAACAATGAACAATGGGATGGACTGCAACATTGTGGCCGTTGTGCCCAAGTATCGTGCGACGACGACCGGTGTACGGATCGCTCTAAGTCCATTCTTGTGCAGCTACTTGACCGGTGTCCAGAGTGCAAATTCGGCGACCTCGACCTCTCTCCAACTGTGTTTTCTGCACTGACGGGGTCGACCCCTTCGCGTTACAAGATCAAGTGGAAGTTTACGGATTGTCCCGTATCGGGCAATATCAATTATTGTCTAAAAGGAGGTAGTAACGATTTTTGGGTGGCGATTCAACCTACAAACGTCGCCGCGCGTGTCAAATGTCTCAAGATCAACGGTCGAGAGACGACCATGGTACCCTCGGCTTATTACTATGTGCTGGATAGCAAAGGTATGTTCCAGACGGATCTCAAAAAGGCCAGGATCTCAATGACAGACGTAAACGGTAACACGATCGAAGAGACCTTATCGCTTTCAGAGAGCTCGTGTACCTTAGGTTGGAAACAGTTTCCAGCTGATGGCACCCATACCTTTCAAACAAGTTCGCCGCCGACGAAAATTCCACCACCGCCCATATCTCCAAAGACGCCGTCAAGCAACAATCCACCACCGGCAATATCTCCAAAGACGCCGCCAAATAACAGTCCACCACCGGCAATATCTCCAAAGACGCCGTCTCTGCAAGTCCCAACGAAACAGACGCCCTCAACCACCCCACAAACCCCTTGTCCTCCGTCATCTGTCCCTCAGCAGCAGGAAACGCCTCCATCTGCTGTTCCCACGTCTGGCACTAAAACATCCAAATCGGGCCTTTCGATGACACCAACATCGGTCACGTCAAGTGATGACGATTACGTCAACGAGATTCCGCACTTGCTGTCTAACGTAACCGATTCAGTCGACACATCGTCACAAAAGCCGTCACCTAATCTAAAGACGAGCATCGAAATTAGTAGTCCATCTAGTGACGACTATCCAGTACAGCAAGAGACTCAGCAACAAGCTGGTCCACCTGCAGTTGGCGTGGCTGCTCCATCGACAAACACAGGGCAGACAGGCGATGACGATCCAGCTCAAACGGTGAGCACTAAATCCGCCGATACATCGAAGGGCACGGATCCGTTGATTATAGTACTCTCAACGCTTGGCGCTGTGGCGTTAGTGGCAGTTATTATTCTAATAGTGATAGTCAAGAGGAAAAACATTGAGGAACAGAAGGTGCGCGATGCGGTTTCGCCATCAATGGTCAGTGTGCCATCTTTTGATGTCGGCCGCACCCCGTCCACCCAAGGACACGCTTTTGGTGTCCTATAAAAGTGGTCGAGTTGATATAGTCGAGTGTTTGTGGCACCGTGGATCGCCGTGATTGTTACGATATTCATTAATAAAATTGCGTGAATTTTGATCGCTTTAGCGTAGGAAAAGACAATTATTAATTCTTACTAACCTCTCTCGCTAGAGTGACACTAGCCGTATAAAGTCCGCCTACGGATTTAAAATGGTCTAGTGAACTCTACAATTCCTGCCTCCTTCATATCAATCTCGTCTTTGCCACATATTTCTAAACGTGCCATGGGAGTCATTCGCCAAGGAATACCTATTCAACGCAAGCTCGAGGTCATCGACTGGATCCGTGACCAGGGTGACAGTGTGCCCTCACGGGCCGCGGATCACTTCGAGGACCAAGGCTGGCGGATTGATGCTTGGAAAGGCGTTGCTGGTGGATTCAGCGGTACGAGAGTCAGGAGTCAAGCGAACGACCTTTTCGCGTTGCTGGAGCAGGCCAGAAGCCCGTGCTTGGAGGCCTGGAGAATAAGCTTCTGGATCTAGTGGTGAAACGTTCGAAAAGAAAGGTGACACGGAAGTGCATTGCGTAGCTCTTGGCGTGACCGATTTCGTCGCTTCCGATCGCAGGGTTTCTAACTTCATGCTAAGGAATGAACTCTCGCTTCGGAAGGTAACAAACATTTCTACCTTGGATGACGCCGAGGTGACCAAACGCGCCGTCACCTACATGGCGCTTCTATACGACAGGATGGAAAAAATGGTGGATCCCTCATGAACGAGACTGCGGTCTACTTTGAAGATCCTCGTATGGAGACGATTGATCGCAGGGGAGATCGACATAACGTGCTTCACAGCACTGGGTTCGAGTCTTTGCGTATCACGGAGATCCTTGCCGTTACCATAGACAATAGCAAGGTCACGCCGACGCTGATTGCAAAAGGAAATACGTCCTCCTTCGAAACTGTGAGTGGATACTGGGACGTCTACCAGCCCAAGGCGTGGGTCAAGTAGGAGATCCTCTTCAAGTGTCTCGATCGATAATTTCCACTGTTGTGGACGCAGGAGGGCAAGCACTTGGCTTAGGCCTCCATGCGATCCCATATCGGAAAGAAACTAAAGGCACACTGTGCGAAGTACGAGATCTCTATGTGTGTTATTCCTGAGGGCTTGACACCGTATCTACAAGCTGGCGACATCGCTTTCTACAAGTCTTCATGGACGAGATGAGTCTCATCATAAACTCGTGGAAGCAGTCGCACAGGGTCGAGTACACTCGTGGTGACAATCCAAAGCCACCAGCCACCAGAAATGTGGCCGACTGGGTCCGGCAGGCGTCTCGCGCTGTGCCAGAGAGCGTAGTGGCTCAAAGCATTCAGCGTGCAGGCTTTGACGCGGACCCGAATGAATAGTACATCGCTCGTCTAGATGGTTACGACGAGAAGTTCTTGACTGACTCGGAACATTGCAATGATACTGAGATATCTGCCACGAACAAGGATGTCTTATATATAACGAACTGACAGCGGCTTTGGACGATGCCACGCTTACAGTAGCAGTAGCAGACTCAGAGACTCCATCTCTAACAAAAACAAAACCCTACAAAACCCTGTGTCTAGCGCGCCCCCTTGATATTGAAAACGACCCTTTTGACCGTGCTATCGTCTAGTCGGGGGATTAGAACCTGACACAGTGGTCAGTTCCAAACCACTTAACCAAAGCCAAACCCGAGCATGAAACATTTGAAGGCCAACCCAAATTGAGATCCGTTGCCATCAAATCCTACCACGAGAGACGTGTATTCTTTTGTGGCCCAGTCTTTTTTAACGAAATCACGTTAAAAGGTATAATATCACCATTCTTTGTTGTTGGCTACTAGTGGTGAGACTTTTATACTACAAGTGGTCGCCGCCCGCTACGCCGGTGGTGGGTTTAATACTGACAACTTTGCAACAGTTTCCAGAAAAGGGACGGTTAACCCGGTATTTGGTTTCAGGGTAAACAATTCAAGGTTGAATGCGTCTCATTATACTTACAACCCAACTAAGTTGGTTCGACTTTGGATTCTCGTCCCTAGTGGGACTCGAACCCGCAATCTCTCGGTCCCGGGGCAGGGCCTTAACCACTGCACCAACCGAGGTCGGTAACCACTGCACCAACCGAGGTCGGTGGGTAAACAATTTAAGGTAAACCAAATCCGTCGCACAGTTCTAGCGAGTTAGATATCACGAAGGTACCGAGCATGGCCCCGGGTATCTACCTATGCAGCGATGCAAATGCGCACGATCACCACATGTTCGTGATCCATTGATCAGCGCAATAGACATACACGTGCACGACTCAATTCAAAATGGGCCCCGTTAATACTGCGCAAGTGACTTTTGTTGGGTCATTTGCTGGATCTTTGTTGTCTGGTGTTTCTACGGTCATTTTTAAGTGAGCTTGGTGGTCCGACTTAAACAAAATAATAAATGTTTTTCATCATCAGCAAAATCTGCGTGACACATCGGTACCCGGACAGACACAGAGACACTATAGCACTATTGAAGTTTAGATTAGCAGGGTTCTGCAAACTAGGACTTT
>MIQA02009291.1:0-14000 GCA_001887855.2 Sclerospora graminicola | reverse complement strand
TCCACAGAAGGCCAAAATGTCACCGCTTCCCAATACTTGATACCGTGTTCAAAACACGGGCGACTTGAGGTGAGTATACTAAGACGCCGCGACTCCCGGTCAGGGGACTTCCGGTGGGTTAACTTAACCTTCCCCGGGCAAACCAATAGCAGCAAGAGGGGACCTTGTTAGCCCTCCGCTGTGAACCAATAAAAACGACTTGTGTCTAAGAAAGCGAAACGTATACTGATTTATCCTATATCCAATACTCCCTTTTGTGTGACCTACCCCAAATAGCCCGGCTGACCAGTCGTGTGCCTTACCCGAAGTAGCCCGGTTAACTCCGATTTTTGTGTACCAACCCGGCCGGTACACCGAACCCAGCTGGTACCAGTCCGGCTGGTACATTGTACCAGTCCGGCTCGGCCGGATTGCCATCCATCCGAGCTCCCTGGCAGCTGGCGCTAGCACATCCTTGGCAGCTTCTTATCCGATCCGGGGGCCTCCTTCATACTCATCCTCCTTCAGGCCCTTTTTGCTCATACCTTCCAAACAATCTGCCACCAATCCGCCCCTCGGCCGTCTGCCATCCGCCCCTCGGCCGTCCTCCATCCGCGGTCGTCCCGTCCGCTTAGCCTGCTAGCCCAACTATCCACGCCTTCTGTCACGTTCGTCCGGCCTGATTCCAGGCCCGGCGCCATCCGGCTGCTCGTAGATGCATCCGGCGGCCCTCCGATCGCGTCCCCTATTGATCGGTCTGGGTATCCGGCTAAGGGCGACATTTCAACCAATCAGGTGGGGGCGTCCACTATCATTAGTCCGTTAATTTCTGGGTCACTTCACCACAGTCGCCCCTGAGCCTTGTCGCAGCCGCACAACGGTTGAGGCACGAGCTCACCACATCTCTCATACTTCGATTTTCACTGTCCCTATATCCGACCGTGACAACGCCCCCATCGATCCCCTGCCGGGACACTCCCCGACCACTACGCAGCCCTCGGCCGTAGGCCCAGATGCCCATCCGGCCGGTCTAGAGCGTCGTCCAGGGCAGCCCGACGTGACTGCTCTGTAAGCTCAAGTCGCTGCTCTAACCACGCGAGTGGCTAGCCTGGAGAAGACTAACTCCGAATTTCTCCTGACCGCACGGTTGGCTAGTCAGCAAGCAGATGAAGCCCGGGTCCGGGAGGTGCTGGCTACCTTTCAATCCCGGGACCGCATCAGCCGACTGGAAAGTGAGAAGACCGACCTTCTCAAAGCGAGGGATCACTTCCAACAGCTGTCGGACTCACAGCGCATCCTGAACCAGAAGGCCATGGCCGCCTTAAAAATCCAGAGTAAGTACATTTTCGCCTGTTCAGGGCCATCTCCCAATTTGCTCACTCTGTGTGTGTTCTCAGAACAAAATGTCACGTGTTTCCGCGTCTTGATGATTGAGTCCTCTCAAGCCGCGCGCGAGTTGGCGGCGCGCTACGATAGCTACATCAAACTCTCTCAACAATTGGAGAGTTCGCAAATAGATCTGGGCAATTTGGAGTATCGCCGGATCCGGCTCGCCAAAAAACTGACGAAGTATCAGAAAATGATGTACCAGTAGGCCTCTGTATCGCCTGAGCTCCAGCGTCGAATTCAGGAGCTTGAGGCCGCGTACACCGAGACCCAATCGGGTGTGGGTGAAGCCCGGGAGGTGTTTTCCCAGCTTGCGCAGGAGCGTGCGGACTGCCTATCCTCCATAAGGAAGGCCGAGCTCGGCTAACCGCGTCGGGTACCCGGGTGGGACGTCTAATGAAGGGCCCTGCCCCCATCCGGGAGGCTATTAGGCACCTCCTCGACTTAGCTTGTCCGCAGGATCCTGATCCGGCCGTTTCCGCTCCGCCACCTCCCCCGTCAGCCGCTGGTTCTACTGAGGGCGTCCGGACATCCAGAGCGGAGGCGTCCGCCCCAGAATCGGTGACTGGTAGCACGGGAAAGGCTCCTCGTCTACGGTAGTGGGATACTTCTCGAAACCCTAACCCGCCACCAGTGCCAGCCGGCGAGTCGGCGGCTTCTCTTTCGTCCCCTGAAAATCTTCCTGCACATAAGAAAAAACGTCGGTCCAGCCGGGTTGCGTCGCTTCGCGCCCCCGTGGCAACCAAACGGCCTAAACGGTCCGCCGCGCCGGCGAGCGCGGCTCTAGATCATGGAGACAACGGACGGGGTCCCAACCCCACTTCGATCTCAGCTCCGCCGGCTTCTGGGAAGTTTCCCCATCGTCCTCGCGTTACAAGATCTTCGTCTAAAGCTTCGTCTGCTCCGGCTATCCTCAGAGTCCCCCCCATGATCCTCAAGGCCCGTCTACCGCCTCTCCCGACGGAGAGAGAGCGTCCGACCTACCAGAAATGGACTGTGATGAGGCCGCCGCTGAGGGCTACGAGGAGTTACCTTCTCCGGACCCCTTCGCGTTCGACGAGAACGAATCCAAGGAGTCCTCAGAAGGATCTCCCCCGTTGTGGATCCCCCGTCGGAAGGTCATGACGGCCTCCGAACTGGCCGCGGCTCTCCCTTGGTCCAAGGCGCAGTTGGAAGGCTTGCGTATCCAAGACCTCACTGGTGCCCCGGGCTTTGACTCGCCCGCCGTTGTGGATATTTCCGCCGGCTCCCGCTATGCCGAAGGACACGGACTGGGATGCCAAGCTAGTGGCGATCGGGCCGCTGAACGCGATCTTGTCTCATAATCCCTGGGCCGTACTGGCGACAGAGATGCCAGACATAGGTCTACCCCACGTCGGCTGGTTCGCGGATTTTCGGGAGGTCTGTAAGGGGTATCTCTCTCGGCATGGACAAGCCATCTGGGAGTCTACCCATCATCTTTTCATTTCCGTTGCCGCCGGGCGTGAGTCCCCCGAGCTAGCCCAATACCGAGCCGACCGCAAGAACCA
Source organism: Sclerospora graminicola (assembly GCA_001887855.2). Taxonomy (NCBI): domain Eukaryota; phylum Oomycota; class Peronosporomycetes; order Peronosporales; family Peronosporaceae; genus Sclerospora; species Sclerospora graminicola. The sequence goes on along the minus strand of MIQA02009291.1, from coordinate 11,106 downwards.
TCGAAACCGAGTGACTGAGGGCTGGACAAAGCTCTGCAACTTCGTTGTTGCCGGAATCCAGCGCGGCCACTGCAACTTGGACATTTTTCTCCACCCTATCATGCTACATCTGGCCAACCGCCGGGTGAAAAAAAGCGGAGATCCTGCCGAAAGCGGGACCTGGTATCCTGGATTGGGTCGGCGTCGGGCTACCACTCTCCAAGCTTTGCTCGATGAGCCCGACCAACAGGATCCGTGGCGCAACCAGTACCGGCAGGACCCCGATCGCCACCCTGGCCTCCGCGTGCTCCGACTCCGGAACAAGTTCTGCTGAGCTCGCCAGGGATGATTCATGAGGCTAGCCTTACCTATTCCTGTCTTCATTAATGGCTATTGGCCTCGATAATACATTTTTCTTTCTATTTTCCACGTAGTAACCACTTGCCCATCTTTCGCATCCGACATATTAATCCGGTTTCACCTCCCGTGGTGATCCCTCGACATCTTCCATCCGGCACCCTAATGACTCGAAGACTACTCCAACATCCAATCCATCCGGCACCATACTGACTCGAAGTTTCCATCCGACGATTGCTTGGCTGATTGGTGTTAATTGATCCGGCCGTACCTGCTGCCCGGGAGCCGGATGGACTAATTCTCTGACTCCGCCTCACCTTCTTCATGGGTCTGCATGACCCCGAAACGGTTTTGGCTCGCCCGCCGGCGACGGAATTCTCTCATTAAAGCTCCACAATTTAGATCCAGCTCGTCCACCCACGACCGCTCCTCGCAATTTTTCCACTGCACGAGAAACTCTCTGTGGATCCGCCCAAACCGGGTTTTCCGTCCATTCCGAACGTCCAAAATTTCTTCTACTTCGTACTCATCCGGATCTAACGGCTTGTCCCAGCTGTCCTCCGGCAGTAGGGCTTCATCGAAATCGAGCCGGTCGCTCTCCACCGTAAGGCACGTATTGGGGCGGTCCGGGAAATGCTTAACCAACTTCAACTTGGAAACATGCACTATCGGGAAAACGCTATAATCCGTGCCTGCCGTGACCAGCTTAACTGCATGATCCCCGACCAGTTCTGCTACTCGGAAGGGGCCATGCCACATATGCGCCAACTTCCGTGCATAGCCCTCCTTGACCCGATCCAGATACAGCCATACCCGGGAACCGAGCTCTATGCCGTGTTCTCTGGCTCGGTCATTATTCTGATCGGCGCGGTCCTTGATTGCTTGTCGGAGGCGTTCGTTTACTTGTTCCCTCTTCAGTGAATAGTGGCGTTGCACTCCCATCCTCCAGCGACGGGCGTCTCTGTCCCGGCTTCTGGTGCACCCAATTGTATGGCGGCCTCTAAAGTGGATCGGGGATCCCATCCATAAGCTAAAAAGAAAGGGGTGTCGCCCCTTACCCGATCGTACGACGAATTGATGGCGAAAACCAGTCTCTCTGTATATTCGTCCCAGTCGCACTGATCCGCCTCCACCACATACATCTTGAGGGCTCTGGTCAGAGTCTGAACCATCCTTTCGGCCTTTCCGTTCGCCTGCGGGCGGTAAGCCATAGTTGCGCTCTGTTTCTGTCCTAAGATCTTGTTGAAAGCTCGGAATACGTCCGCCATAAATCCGGGCTCCCTATCGTGCCGGATGACCTCGCTCGCCCCGAACCGCCTGAACACACATTCCTCGTAGCTTTGCGCAACCTGTTGGGCGGTACGGGTGGAACTGGCCTTTGCTATGACCAGCCCGGTAAACAAATCCGTCCAGATCAGCAGCTCTGTGTACCCATTTCGAGATTTGGGTAAGGACGGGATATGATCCATCGCAATGACTTGAAAAGGGTAGGTAGCTTGTATATTCCCCGGCGACCGTCCTCTGATGGTCGGCCGGCCTTTCCCTGTTTCACAGTCCGGGCAACTTCCCACATAGGCTTGTACGCTACGGTAGAGCCGCCGCCAGTGGAAATGTGCCTTAATCTTGTGATATGTCCGGCCGATGTCCTGATGTCCTCCTTCTAGGCTCACGTGATAATGATGGAGGATATCCGGCTGTAGGGTAGTGGGTGCTACTAACCGAGCGGATTTATCTCTCTCTATCTCCGGCAGGTCAGCGTCCCGGTAGAAAAACAGTAACCCGTTTTCATCCACTTCGTAATCCGGGGCCAGCTTGAAGCATTCTTTAGCTTGTTCGGCTGTCAGTTTATCCACGTCCCCGTTAAGGTATGCCTTGAGATCCACTATCCACTCCTCTTTGTCCTGCGCTTGGAGAATCCGCTTTGCTCGTAACTGTTGCACTATCCATTCGTTCATTGCTTCTGGGGATAGTGAGGGCAGCGGCTGAAGAACGGCGCTTCTGCGACCGGGTGACGGCGCTCACCTGGATTACCTCTTCCGTGTTGACCGGATGGATGATTTCGGGCAGCCGATTGATCTCCGTCAAATCTGACAACAGAGCTGGATCGGAAACCGTTACCCCCACTTGGTCACGCATGGCCAGCGTAGCCAAGTGATCTGCGCTCTTATTCCAGTCCCGTTTGACATGTACCAGCTCGTGTTCCGAGCATCTCCGCAAGGCGGACATAAATTGCTCATTCAACAATCTCATCCGGGGCGCCTTGCAATCTATCTCTCCTATGATTCGCCGGAACACCAGACTGGAATCACCACATATGATGATCCGCCCCTGTGTCCGGCCAGCCAGCAGATCTAGGCAAATTAAAAGCCCTCTATACTCCGCTTCGATCACCGTTATGCCAGGCGTGAAATCCGAGGCGGCTTTGATCACTTTCCATTCGGGCAACTTCCACACAATAGCGCTATAGGCCCCGACTCCCTTCTTTACACTCGCCGACCCGTCAAAACGCAAAACCATTAGTTCCTCCGTGGGCCCTACTGTTGGCAGCGGTAATACGATGGATTGTCGAGGCTGCTTCCGAGGCGCTATCGCTATCAGTGCTTCCTCCACTTCTGCCCTTGGGGTAATGCTGGCAGCCAGCGTGCCCACTATCTCCTCTTCTCCCTTAGTACACTTAATTACTTCGAGGGACCACTGAGACAGCAGAGCCGCCCATCTACCCAGCCGTCCGTCAATTGCATTCGCCGTCAGGAGCCACGATAGGGTCGACCGTCTAGATAGTACCTTGATAGGCCGAGACACCAACATAGTATAGCACACATCCAAGATCCGCAATAAGGCCAGAACTTCTTTACCCACTAATCCGTAATTAACTTCATTAGCCTTCAGGGTCCGACTGGTGAATGTCACGGGACAGTACACTCCGTCATGGTCTTGAACGAGGGCGGCCGAGATGGCCCATTTGTTAGCGTAGATGATGACCACAGGAACCTTATTAACATCGAAATGTTTCAGGACCGGTGTAGTCGCCATCTTCGCCTTTAACATACCAAAGGCCACCATCGCTCGAGTCATGTGTTCGTCCGGGCCGGCCGCGCCCGGCAGCCGGCTGCCTATCGGGGCAGAGAAGGGCGCATTCTCATTGGCCGAAATAGCTGACAAGGGCGGCATCCCATTGGCTGATATTGCCGACCTGGCTCGCGTTTCCGCTTGCCTATCCTGCTCTCTGAGCTTGTGGTAATCCACCTCCCGTAGTTCATACAAAACCGCCGCATGGACTGCGAAATTCTCATGAACCGACTGTAATAATTCAGGCTGCCCAAAAAGGATTGCATAGCCTTTAGGGCTCGCGGGAAAGGCAGATTACTCAAGGACTCCAAATCCTTCGGTTTAGCTTCCAATTCGGCGATCGACACTTGATGGCCCAGATTGGTCACCTTAGTCTTTCCCCAGAAACTCTTAACCACACTAATCGAAAGATTCCACTTTTCACACGTAATCATCAACTTCTCCACTTTGTCACACAGTAAATCCCAGGTGGTTGCCGTAACGAGAATGTCATCAATGTAAGACCGCCGCCCCAAAACTGAAGGTTTTGGGTCGGGGTCCGGGTCACCTTCGGTGAACACGTCTCCGACCAGAGCCGGATCTTGATCCGCCTTGATCTTGAAGTGTCCGTACAGCGCGTTATCTATCAGCCGTTGATAAATCTGCGGGGCATTCTTCAGGCGGAACGGCATCCGGTTCCACTCGAACAACCCGAAGGGCGTCACGAACGCAGAGATCTCCCGTGCACGATCGGTCATAGAGACCACCCAGAATCCGCTGGCCATGTCCAATGAGCAATACCACAAAACTTTATCCAGGTCCTCCAGCAAGTCGTTTATCAACGGCATCGGGTAAACCATCAGCTTAGTCAGCCGGTTCACCAGCCGGTAGTCAATACACAACCTTATATCCACCCCATTCTTCTTGATAATAATTACAATGGGCGAAGCCCATGGCGAGGTGGACGGCTGAATTATCTTGGTGGCCAGCAATCCCTTGATAAGCTCTGACAGCTTTTCCCGATACTGGGGGGCGACTCTTCGGCATTTTTGTGCAACCGGCTTGGCGTTTCCCACATCAATGTCGCATACCGCCCCATGGGCGGCCGGAGGAAGTGTGTTTCCGATCAGCAGATGTTTTCTTTTCCATATGATATCCTTCAGCCTGCTGATCTCTTCCGGGGTGTTCACATCCGGGTCTCCCACTTGCAGATCGTCAATAGTAACCGCCGGGGGGCAGGGGGTTACCTCAGGTAGCACCGCCATCTGATCCTCCATGCCTTCAACATATAGCTCGCCCCCTTCATGAATGCAGACTTGGTCAGCTTCGACTACTTCGAGATCCTGATCCGCCGGGGTCGATCCGCCTTCGGCTTTTTCCGAATTCCGATCGGCCGGCTGGGTCGATCCGCCTTCACCTCGGTCGTCAAACTATCCGCCATCGGGGTTGACCGCATATGTAACTCTGCTTTGTCCTTTCTCCTGATTCTGTCGTTCGTCCGTCTTCCTCTGGGTGGGCAAAACCAGTTCAGCGATCTGGGCATAATCTCGGCCAATACGTTCAGCCGGATCCGGCGACGGCCGGCTCCGCGTCAATATTTTAGAAGGGGTCCGGTACTCGGGTTTAGCCACCATCGGCGTCTGGTCCTCTTCTAATTCTTCCTCTTCGCTGACCAATCGGGGTTTTGCAGGTTTTGCCACTCGATATAGCGTCTTGAGCCAATAGTGACATAGCCCGGCTGGCGGGGCACCTTGTCCTCGGTCAGCCACATTCCAATGATCACGTCTTCATGCAAGGTGAGGGGCCTTTCCGAGATGTTGGTCACGTTTATAGAGTTGAGATGACCATCCCCTTTGACAAACGAGGGTACCCAGCACTCGCCCCTTGTCAGCCATAACTTACTCCGCCTGTCGTGTGGTCGTACCATTACTTCCACCGCTTTTCCAACTGGCACCGTTACAAACTGACCTAACTTGAGGAACTGGACGTGGGCGCCATATAAGGGCCGTCGGCCGGCCAGCTGGATCTGTACCTCATCCGGCAACGTCAATGTTCCATGCGATAAATCCAGCCGTATGCCGGCCGGGACCATAGTCCATACCCAGAATTGCATCCTGCCCGGCCATCTTGCCTGCCCAGGCGGTAAAGTAATACACCAAAGACCCAGCCAACGTAATTTTAACTCTTGTCCTTCCTTGGGTCATGTATGAACTTTCTCCAATGCCGATATTTTCCTGCCGCTTCGTCTCGTCTATTTCACACCCCACCTTACGAGCAAAGGTGGTGTCCACGATAGACACTTCCGCGCCAGAGTCGAACAGCATGGTAGCCTTCTGGTTATTGATTTTGCCATCCGCCTTGGCCTGCTTGAACCATTTATCCGGCGAATGATATTTCCAATAACCTCGTGACTCGCCGGGTAACAGGTTCAATTCCATTCGCACTTCAGACCGGGAGTATTCGTCCGTCCGTATACTGCTCACCAGGAAGGGGTCAGCCGTGCTGCCCGGGGACCGGATGACGTAATCGTCAAACTTACATGTATTGTCGGTTACGCTTTGTTTTGTTTCTTGTTTATCTTCCTTACCGACATATGCATAGATACTAACACTAGACCGCTCGGCTCGAGCCAGATTCCAACCTGGCGAGCGATCTAGTTTAACATCTTTTTCACCCCGGGCGGCAACATTCCAGCATGCTTGGTCGGGACGTACCACTTCTTCATCTGGTTGTAGAATTCTTCAATTGGGCACAGTCCCGCCTCGTGTACCTCTCCGCAAGTCTTACAAGTAAACAAGCAGTGTTCCGCCGGATGTCCTTTCCTTTCGCACTTCTTGCAGGTCAGCCGCTTCCAACAGCTCCGGTCGTCATGCTTGATGGACCCACAGTGGGTGCATTTGCGCCTGGGGTAATCCTGGTCAGTTCGAGCCGGAAAACTCTTCGACTGACCGGACCCGGCTGGCAGCCTGGACGGCTGACTGGCTTCTGCCGAGAAAAGTTACCGATACTGTTCCCCCTCAGACTCGCCCCCAGATCGCTGATACTCCTCTTCCGAGCTGGTCGCGTCTGACTCTTGGGCGACCATGCGGACGGCTCGGACCGTCCTGGTAGATGGCGGCCGGCCTCCTTGATCCGCGTTGAATCGGGACTTGAAACGGTCGGTTCCAACTGCCGCCTTGGGGCCTCGCTTCTTCGCTCTTAGGTAGGTGCGCAACGTCAATTCCAGCTCCGTGGTATTCTTCAACCGCAGTAACGCCAGCTGGTCTGCCAGCTCCCGATCGTCCAACGTGCTGATGAAATGTTCCACATGTTCACGAGCGGCTTCCGACCGGCTGGCATCTTCTTTAACGGGAATATCCGCCCTCATGCCAGCGACATTTAAGCAATGGAGATACTCCAAGGGGGTCTCATCCGACCGCTTCTTGGTGTGGAAATATTGCCGCGCCGCTGATGTTCCAGATCCACAGTATTGTTCCTCGAACGCGAAGACCAATCTCCTCCAGTTTCCTCGGATTTCCCGGCTGAGCTGTTGGATCCAGTTCTTCGCTGGACCTTTCATCAAATCCCCGAAGATCAGGCATTTCTCATAGTCCGACGTCCGGTCTCTGAGAAATGCCGACTTCGTCTTGCTCAGCCATCCTCGGGCTTGGTCCTCGTCCGTGTCGTGTCCGGTGAAGTCTTTCAGCTCGGACATGGCCGACATTCGCACCCTCGTGATCGCTCCTGAATCTGCATCAAACGCTTGGGCCGAGGCCATATGGGCTCGGCGGGCCATCCCCAGATCCAAGTCATCCGGATCGTAATGGTACTTGGCCGACTTGACGGATTCCATATCCACGTCGCTGAGAGACAGCTTCCTATTCGTTGACCGACGTCCGGTCCGGCGACCTGTCTGGCGGCTCGGCGGGGCGGCATGGGGTTCACTCTGCTTGGACTGCACCGACTCCATGTCTTCGTCACTTGGCTCCCTCGCATAGTACTGGACTGGCTCGGACGCCTGCGTTCCACGACGAGCCGGCTGGTCCGGTGACTTCGGACTGCCGCGGCTGGCGCTCAGCCGACGCTGCTCTTCCAAGTATCGCTCCATCATCGCCGAGAACATGTTTTGCAGGTGATCCGGCACCTGAGGAGCGACTTGAGGGGCGGCTTGAGGGGCGACTTGAGGGGCGGCTTGAGGGGCAGCCGGGCTGCCAGATTGGCATTCCTTTTTGATCCGCCCATTCGCGTCTTCGTCTTCCTCCTTCGGTTCTGGATCCGCCGTCGCCGTCCGCCGGGTCTGTACGTTGGCTTTCTTCCGCTCGGGCGTATCCGTATCGTCACGTCCTCCAAGCCTCATGGCCGTCGCCACACGCGCTGCTCCCCTTGGGCCAAGCGTCATACGGGTGATACCCACCGATGAGTCGGATGAGTCCGCTTCCGAAGGGGCAGACTCGTACTGAGAAGAACCCGAGTGTATCCCGGCCGGTCTGCTTGCTGCCGGCGGCGTGGACGGCGCCACTCCAGTCGTGGCTGTCATCTTCTTCGACGGCGAACAGCCCACTAGCGGTACCAAGCGGTCGTGCAGTGCGCTGGATGCCTCCTTCAACTTGTCCACCTTCAGATCAAACAGTTCGTTCGGATCAAACACGCCGGTGTTAATGCCGGCTTGTTTGAGTTGATCGAATAGTCCTCTAATAAGGGACACGTGGCCGTCTGAGAGAGTTGGGGGAGAGACGGGACCTTTCAATCCGCCTAGGATCTTCGGCCGTGTTATCTTCAGCACCTTATCCGTCCGCAAGAACTGCCCCAACTCGTGAAGATGGAAAGCACGCTCCAGGTCTGTATCCGTTGATAGGCCGTCCTGCTTTTCTTCTTCTTCTTCTTCGAAACGCGGCCTATCTTTGCGGGTCGGATAATCCGATTCCTGCCAATCCGGTCTCTTTAGGGGTAGGTGGGCCGGATCGCGACTTGGTCCCGATCTGGCCGGCTTCCCACTCCGGTCGTATCCGACTTCAGCTTCTTCTTCCTTAATTTTTTCTTTTATATCCATAATATGCATTTGTTTGTTAGGACCATGGTCGGAACCATGATCCTTCCTTGGACTTTGGCGACTTGCACCATAGTCCGATCCGGCTCCATCCGTGTAGCGGCCGGCACTACAGTAAGTAGTACCGTAATCCGGCAAAGTACCGTAATCCGGCTCAGTACCGTAATCCGCCCCCGGCGGAGCCTCTAGGAGAGTAACTTCTTCTTTAATGTCAACCTCGAACTCCCCCAATCCGAGGCGACCATCGCATCCTTCCATCTTCAGCAGCATTGGGGGCGATATGCCTTCGCCCAATGCACCCGACACAACATCGTCAACAAATTTGACAGGTTTAGGTCTTTCGCCCGCTAGGGACTCGCGGTGATATCCAGGGTCACAAAGAGATCCGGGCACGCGCACCATTGTGGTGTAGTCGCTCTCAGAAATTCTTCCTGAGATGCGAACACCCACGGGGGGCCCAGACGACTGACTGTCGGAGGGGGTACTCCGTCCATCCGAGTCATGATCCGATCCGGCATCCGGCCGGCTGGATCGGTACTTCCATCCGCTTGATCGTGACTACTCGGATGTTGCATGTTGAAAGCTCACCTTGTGTACCCGTCAGTACTGGCTGGTTTGCTCTCTTGGTGGAACCTAGGGCGAAAAGTGTAAATCCGTCGAATAGGGAGATGAGGGTTAGGACTAGGGGTAGCTCCTGGGCGGGAATCGTCACCGGGGAGCTCGTCGGGCAATATACTTGAACTTTGTATAGTGCCGGCTGGACAGAGAATAATCGATCGGCCAGCTAAACCAATAATAATGAAGGGTGAATCCAAACGTGTATGTAAAGGGGAATCCAAACAAAACTTCACACTCTTCCACAGAAGGCCAAAATGTCACCACTTCCCAATACTTAATACCGTTTTCAAAACACGGGCGACTTGAGGTGAGTATACGAAGTCGCCGCGACTCCCGGTCAGGGGACTTCCGGTGGGTTAACTTAACCTTCCCCGGGCAAACCAATAACAGCAAGAGGAGGGGACCTTGTTAGCCCTCCGCTGTGAACCAATAAAAGCGACTTGTGTCTAAGAAGCGAAACGTATACTGATTTATCCCTATATCCAATACTCCCTTTTGTGTAATCTACCCCAAATAGCCCGGCTGAACAGTCATGTGTCTTACCCGAAGTAGCCCGGTTAACTCCGATTTTTGTGTACCCGCCTGGCCGGTACACCAACCCCAGATGGTACCAACCCGGCCGGTAATCCGAACCCAGATGGTACCAGTCCGGCTGGTACATTGTACCCGGCCGATCGGCCGGATGGCCATCCATCCAAGCTCCCTGGCCGCTGGCGCTAGCACATCCTTGGCAGCTTCTCATCCTATCCGGGGGCCTCCTTCATCCACTAGAGCACTCATCCTCCTTCAGGCCCTTTTTGCTCATACCTTCCAAACAATCCGCCACCAATCTGCCCCTCGGCCGTCCGCCATCCGCGGTCGTCCTGACCGCTTAGCCCGCTAGCCCAACAATCCACGCCTTCCATCGCGTTCGTCCGGCCTGATTCCAGGCCTGGCGCCGTCCGGCCGCTCGTAGATGCATCCGGCGGCCCTCCGATCGCGTCCCCTATTGATCTGGTCCGGGCATCCAGCTAAGGGCGACATTTCAACCAATCAGGTGGGGGCGTCCACTATCATTAGTCCGTTAATTTCTGGGTCACTTCACCACACTTCACCAGGTGAGATATCTGTTTATGCAGCGGTTTAAGTGATCGGATTTAGTGTAGAGATCGTGGTATAACGTGCGCTTGCTTGAAAGCAAGGCTGGTAAAGAGTGTCATTGTCTTGTTTGATCGTGGTGGTGTCCTTTAGTTGCTCTTCATTTTCCTCACTTTTGACATTCTTCGGCTATCATCATGAGATGACCCAAATGCAAAGCGTGTAAATGGATCCCTTCCGTCATAACAGCACTCGATCCGCCTTCATATATATTTGGATGTTCATTAAGTGCACCGTGATATAACTGCACGTGAGTGGTAGCTATAGGTAAACGTGATGCTGCATAGATAGTGAGTGAGATCATTCAGTTGCACATCGTTAGTAGAATACTAGAGCAGGCGGACCCGCCATGTGGTACACGCGGAACTAACGAGACCGTATTATTTTTCTGAATTCCGCATTATCAGTGTCCTATATAGCTACCTCCCGAGATAGCTAATAAAAAAATATTATTTGCATAGGACGCGAAAATATCAAAAGTCTGAATAACCATCCTTCTCGTCAATTCCCGGTGGACCACACGGTGGTCCGCCTTGTTGACCTACAAGCTGGATTCGGGAATGCGGCTCATTAAGGGTATCGTGCTGCGCAATTATAAGCAAGAAACCCTCATGTGTTACTGATGTAGGAAAATAGCGTAACGTGCTTAACGCTCTCTTGAGCGTAGACGTCCCTTGAGCAGGTTGGAGCTTGCAAAGTGCCCAAATGCGTGCTTAAAGTTCGTAGCCGGTTAGAGCTGTAGGATGGTGCTATTTAGTCGATAACATAGTATTAACCAAGTTAGAGGACTACCGCGTCGGCCCTCAACCTGCGTGTCGCTTGGTTCTTTTAACGTATAATTGAAAGGGAAACATAAACCTGACCCCCTCGATGGCCCCCATTTACAAAAAAGGACGCAGTATTTCTAAGTTTTCTAAAAAGTAGTTCAGTAAGTTACCGGT
>MIQA02009285.1:0-18331 GCA_001887855.2 Sclerospora graminicola | reverse complement strand
CATTCTTTCGAAATCCCTTCCGTTTCAATAGTTGGGGACGATATCTTCTGGTATGTCGCTCATTTCCACAGCCAAAGCATGTCTTTTGACCTTTTCTATCGCTTACGTTATTCACGAATGTCTTTTGACCTCTTTTGGGTCTTCTTTCGCCATCTTCAATATCTTGCGCCCAGGCTACCAATTCCTGGGCGTGTTGCACGTAATCCTGTCGTAGACGATTGTGCCTCACCATTAGGGTGACTTTCATGCTAGATGCCGCATACTTGATGATGTTTTCGACAATCAACTTGTCCGAAAGTTCATTTTCGCGCGCCAACGCAACCAGATAAAGCAAGTGATCTGTCCAGGACCGCATTGGGTCCTTTCAGCGGCAATCATGGCTGAGGCTTGGTGATGAGGCAGATTAACCTCGAAGGCGTTGTTCATATGCTCTAGTACCGCGTACACAACGTTGGCGTCATCACCCACCACACCCCAATATTGGCTTGAAAGTACCGTAAGGTCATGCCCTCGAGATGCCCCCACAACTTGTTTACTTTGAGTCTTTCATTCCATTGAAATCCTGACGTTACTTTTGCCGCTTCCATAGCCTCTAGGAACAGGTAAGCCCACTGCTTGAAACCTTCTCCTTGTCCTTTACTGTGCTATTAAAATTCTGTATGGTGCGTTTTGCGAGCCCACACACCACACAATACGGCATCTCCAAATGCCCAACATTAAAATTTCCATCGGGTGCTCCACCCGCTAGCGTCGGGTTTGCGGAAGCACCTTCTTGACCCATTTCGTAGTTCCTAGGCACACCCTGGCCTATTTTATCCGCCCTGCTCAAATCTTCAGGGTTATCCTTCCTCCAAACGATCAGTGATTACTTAAACTTTCCCCGAAACCGTTTGAGGAGTGCGACTGGCTCAAAACTGCGCCGCGTGCTCGCTAGTTCTTCATCTTTTCGAGCCTTTTGTTAAACTCTTTTCTGGAATCGATCATGCCACTTATGGCCTCAGCTGTTCGGTCTTCCTGTTAGTTTGACATGACCCCAGTATAATACGCCTGCGAGTCAATTTTCCACCACGTAAAAAATAGAACAGAGACAATTACCCTTCTGTCTATGGCCCTTGTCCAAGTGCTGGCACGCTGTACTGTACCGAAACAAGGGTTTGGGTTATGTAATTCTGATCGCTCAGAAACGACGTTCCGGACACTGTCCATGTACCCACCTGCATCACACATTAATACATAGTATTTCTAGTGAGCATGCGCGCTGTACTACATGTATAGATGTCTAAGGGCTGTGCATCGTGTAATTATCGATTTCCCTTGGGTCGTGCCGAAGGCTTCGGGCGAGGACTCGCAGCATACGCACAACCTACAATTATACTGCTATCTCTGTTATGTATATTACTTCATCTATGATTTCGGTACAAAGGTGCTCTTTTCAGAACACCTCATGGAGGTGTTCCGGAATACCACGATCTCGGAACGGTAATGTGTCAAACATCAATTTGTTTTTTCCAATCATGTGTCACTATTTTTAACGCCATTCCGGCACTTGGACAAGGGCCTAAAGGGACTTTCACAAAAACTGCCTTTTTAACTTAAAGCAGTGCAAATTTCGAACTTAATAAGCCCGTCAACTTTGGGCTCATAATAAAACGTCTCCAAGCGAAAGAACGAAAACCGATGTTTCCAATCTTTACTGATCCACGGTACGTAAGTGTAAACGAAATAGTTTAATCCGCAAATCCCCAAAAAACAGTAATATGCCAACCCGTGAATGTCCACAACGTTCTTCTGTGTTAGTGCTATAAAAGTGTATTCGTAGGTCCCGGCAGTCGGTCAGTATAGCGGCCCGCAGGAAGACAGTGTTGACTTGTAGTCAATTGTTAAAAAAAGTACTTATGTACGAGCTGAAATTCCTCACCGAAGAAATTTTTTAACCTGTTTTGTATACCTATGCTCCTTGGTAGTCTTGCACAATTGCAGGAGTTCAATATTGAATTATAAGTTATTATAATCCACCCTGGGAAACAGATTCTGATATAAGTATCGAATCTAACAAGAGATCTAATAATAAGGGTATTATTAGATCAGTTTTACATTACATGTTACTATGATTAGTCAAGATCTAATTATACTAGTTAGCTTAACCACATCATAAATATAATTCATTCTTAATCTACGTTCTTCTAGCCACGTGTCGTAGATCTATATTATTATTTAACCAGGACTATTAATACAATTAAATAGTACCAACTAAAGTTTAATGTACTTGACTATTGAGACAAATAACATTTGTATCTAACAATTGCACGTTCCTCCTTTGCAATTAATTAGTGTGTGCTGTAACAGCTAGCCTGTTGCAAATGGGGTACCATTATACTAACGTCGAATTTTTAAATTAAATATACAGTTTAATTTTTATACTTGTTATTGAAATTCAAAATATTGGATTATGCGTTATTTATATCAACCTAATATGATTAAGAAAAATCTAATAATAAGGTATTATTAATTAGCTTTTTATATTTCATGTTTGTATATATTTAGATTTAATTATGCTTCCTCCGTCCCAAAATATATGGCAGAGATTTTTTTAAATTCTCGATTAAGGCTCACTGAAACTACTGCATGTTGTTGATTGGTGGAATAGAAAGCGCATTCATTGCTGATTGGCGGGGTTATTGGAGCGAGCCGATTGACGCTCTGGGTCATGAGATATGGTGAGCAAAAGTTGGGGTTACCAACCCTCCGCATTTTAAAAATGACGCAGCGCCGCTCATAACCCTCACAGAAGCGCAAGAACTTGACCACAGACGAGCGCAGAGCCATCCTTGCCCGTATGTATGCGGCGGCCACGAAACTTCGCCTTCCAAGGGGACTTTTGCCTGCCTTATCCGTCGAGTTTTACTATTCTGAGCGATCGCTCTTCCGCCTTTGGAAATGCGCGAGAGATAAAAATCAAGCGAGCTCTACACACGATGGAGGGTGTGGTAGTCGTGACCAGAGGGGCTGCAGACCCCGCTTGATGACGAATTTGCTGCGAATCTCACCAAGACCATCGTACTTTTGCCTTCATGATTGAACCAATGTTCGCACTTTAGCGGAGCATGTGGGTATAACCAAGTCACTCGATACTCTGCTCTATATTTTGGGACATGCTTAACTGTCGACTACGCCTTATATTTTGGGACGGAGGAAGTAGTTATTAACTCACTCATAATATATTCACACTTAAAAACTTACCGTCTTGCAGCCACGTGCCTTGGATATCTATTTACATATATATATATCCGAGGGACTATTTAATCAATTAAATAGTCCATCTTTAGGTTTAATACTAATTAAAATATTGGGAAGGTATCTGAAGCAACGACGCGCAAGGTTTTCGGATAAGTGAGCAGAACGAAGGCGCTGAGAGTGGAGACGCAGAGCAAAGGGAGACCACAACCGAGGCCGAAAAGGGACGGTGTAGCGTACGAAAGCCCACCCGGATAACAAAGAAGACGGCAAAAGAAGCATCCATAGAAGAAACGGAAGTGAACAGGGCCGTGAATAGCAAAACCAGAGCGGGTAAAGCATCGAAGGACAACCCGAAGGGTGTGCAAGATTTACCTGGTGTCCAAAGATCAAAGGAATCCTCAGAGGACACTTTACATTCGGATATGTTTGCGTTTGCGGTAATGGGTCTGGACGAAAACGGAGTCGAAAAAATGGCGGTACACCGGACCCGAAGAATTACAACGAGGCGCATTAGAGCTCCCAAGCGGAAAGAGGACATTGGCAGAGATAACGGAAATCCGTTCTCTCGAGGAATTGGATACTTGGAAATTGACGAAAACGGTTGAGGGATAAAATGGAAATTGATGAAAAGAGTTGAGGGCAAAAAGCCCCTACCAATTAAGTGGGTCTATAAGACCAAGTAAAGGGTGGATGGAATGGTGGAACGCTACAAGGCCCGACTCGTTGTACGTGGGGACCGACAGATATTTGGCGAAGACTACTTCTTTACATTTTTCACAGTGATGGAGTTAAAAAATGTGAATGCCGTTGGTCTGGAAGGTCCCAGCTAGACACGAGGATGTGCCGAGTGCATACCCAAAGCAGGCACAGAAAAAAATTGCGAAATACACTTACAAGTGCCCCAAGTAATATTTTTATTTTGAGTGAGAGTTTGAGAAACTTCGGATTGCACGAGAACTTTAGTGCTGAAACTCGAAAATAATCTGTACAGGCTCAAACAGGCGGGGCGTCTGTGGTACGAGCACCTGCGAGAGACAATGATTAAATGAATTTTCGTCAATGCTTGACGGACATGTGCGTTTTTGTCCGTGTAAGTGATGATGGAATCACACTTGTGGGTGTGTTGTGAATGATTTGTTGGTGACAGCAACGAATGATAGGTTAGGCGAAGAATGTTTTTCGTGATATGAAAGTACTCGAGCTAAATGATCTTGGAAATGTGGAAAAGTTTCTTGGTATGAGGATCGAAGGAGATCCCAGTCATGGTTACAGGATCGACCAAGAAGTGACTATTGAAAGAAACTTAAAAAAAAACCTATGAGGACACCAATAGCGAGTGTGGAGAAAGACTGAATTGCTTCCGGAGAGGTCGGGTGGAATCACAACGAGTGTTGAAAACTTTCAATCATTGGTGGGTAGCCTGTTATAGATATCTCGCTGAACGAGACCGGATATATCTTTTGCGGTGCATAGGACCACGCGCTGCACGCACGCACCCACACTCTATGATTATAATATGTTGTGAAGCGTGTGGCTCGATATCTGAATGACACCAAGGGTTTGAAATTAAAGGTAACGCATGATAAATACGAAAGTGTACTGCTAAGAAATTTGGATGTTGAGATTCCGATTTTGCCGCGGATAAAGTGGACAGAAAGAGCGTGAGTTCGAATGTGACTTAAGTGAACGGGATAATCGCTGTATGGATGTGCAAGAAACAGGGAACGGTGGCACTATCCACGGCCGAAGCAGATTTTGTGGCGGTTGCGATGGGTGGAAAGGAAGTTTAGGGAGTGCGTGAACTGCTCGAGGAGATTAATGTGGAGACAATGACACCAATAGGCTTGAAGGTCGACAATCAAGCCGCGATAAAACAACTTCAAAGCGAAGCGAGTGCGGCGAGTACCAAGCATGTGGATGTGAAATTAAAATCCTGAAAGATTATGTGAAGAAAGGAAGTATGCATCTAGACCATGTTGGTACCAATGACATGGTTGCAGATCTAGTGACTAAAAGTTTGGATGCACCTCCTTTTGACAAATTACGAAAACAGATTGGATTGGAATAATTGTGTTTATTTGGGACCTAAGGATGGAACTGTTTTCGAAGTGCATATGGTAATTGAAGATTACCTTTACGTGTGGAATTTTGGTGTGCTATGTGCCTCGACAGACTTGGAAGGAGTGTTGAATTTCATTTCGTGTTCAAACATGTGATTGTGAACTGCTAAGATGAATTGCAATTGTGCTTGTGCCAAGGAGCATATGTATACAAAATTCAGGTTAAATTTCTTCGGTGTAGAATTTTAGCTCTTACATAGATATGTCACTTTAACTTTTTTGAACAATTGACTACAAGTTAACACTGTCTTCCTGCGGGCCGCTGTACTCACCGACAGCCGGGCCCTCCGAATACACTTTTACAGCACTAAAACAGAAGAACTTTGCGGACATTCACGGGTCGACATATTACTATTTTTCGTGTATTTGTGGATTAAACTATTTCGCTTACGCGTACGTACCGTGGATCAGTGGAGTATGGAAACACTTACCGGTTTTCGTTGTTTTGATTGAATACGTGGTTGCTATATCAGTGGAATTTACAACAGAAACAACTCGATTTTCTGCAATAGGCACTACTAGTGCCGCACTAATTATTATCTTTTTTCTCTGTTGGGTTTCGTCAACAGCTGTAGCCCTTTCCCTTTTTTTCAGTTTTTTAATGACTTTGTGTAATAGTACTTAATAGTACTCAATAGTAATGAAGGAGTGATCTGTCACTACTAGACACTGCCATAATTTATTCTGTATGACATAAGGAAGTGTTAACCCCGTTACGGTCGGTGCCTGAATGGCCCTGGGGACAAGGTGAGGTGGAAGTAGGTGTCCAGCACTCTTCTTTTCTTACTGTAGCGCCCTGCGCTCCACCTGTGAGATTTCCAACTGGCACCTCACCTTGAACGCCTTATTTAATTTAGCTAAACATGAATATATATGCATATAAAATTCCCAGATATAATGTGAAGGCAAATATCTGCATCTCCATACCTATGTATGTAACCGCCCTGCGGTAGATGCCCTGCGTCTTGGGTGACGTTTTTCATATTTGTGTATACTTTCTTTCGGCAACTTGGTCGACATCCGGTTACCCAACATTTTCTGCCGTAGATGCCTTGTTGGACTTTTAGAGAATAACGCCGTGTTCGAGCAAAGTCGGTAACGTGAACTTAGCCGTCAAGTCCCATGTACTAAGGTAAACTGCCAATTTGGGCCAATTCAGTAGCGCTCGTATGTCAGTAGCGCTCGTATGTCAGTAGCGCTCGTATGTGTACCCAAGTCGGTCCCAAATCCGCTGTTTACCAGGGTATGAAAAGATACTTAGTGAGGGTTAGCCGGAATGCTATATCGGGGTACGCTGATTTCCTGGAAGAGTTATTTGTGTATCGCCGATATATTGTCTCAATGTCTCCAAATTCGTCAGCATCGTCTTCTTGAGCATCACCACCTTCGATGTGGCCTACACCTTCCGTCTCAAGCATCTCCTCGTGCATTTCAACAACAGGTTCATACATGGCGAGGTACATTTTTACGGACAGGTTTTCTTCGGTGGCATCAGGCAGTGCAAATGCTTCCTCAATGGACACTTGCTTACTTCCTTACACGTCCTCCGTCACTCGGAAAAAAAATCATGATAAGCAATTACCTCAGCAATGAACGGTTTATTTAAATGCCCTGCGAAATCTGTTTGTAGGACCACTTCGGACTATTTTTCTTCTTCTAACACCTTCGAGGGAACGTAATAAACAATAAATTGGCAGTACACCAGCACCGCAGACTCTTTTTTCGCGTGCTCTTCAGTCAATGCTCGCGCTTTAGCACCACGACCTTCGTCAACCAGTGCAGATACAAGACCATCTCGTTAATGGAATATATCTATCTTATCCAAACTCAAGCACAACTTATCGTCCTTAATGCCACGATCAGGCATCCCGGCTTCACAAAATGCAGCTGCGAGTTGTTTCAGCAAACTGCGCACAAAAAAAGAATAAGTCAACCACTAAAGCAAAAAACGAATCAGGACACCACAAGCGTCAAAGTTACCTAATATAATCCTTAGTGTCATGATGGGCTGCGAGCTATCCCTCTTCCAGCATTTTTTCGTTCAAATCAAATGTCTCCACTGGCTTAGGAAACTCGTTACCTAGATCGTCCAGTTCGCCGCCGCGACCATCACCGATTGTACCGCTGGTCAAGCAGCACCTTTTAGCTTCCAGTCCGATGGCGGATTTGGTCCTTTACGCGCTGGAGCTTTCGGTGGGAGCGGATGATTTAGCAAAAAGGCGCGCAGCTCCTGGAGCCTCGGCACTGTAAGCTTGCTCGTCTACACACGAGGTGTTTTTGATATGATTTACAGAAAGCTCGAGCGTGAATACGCCGAAATGTCGTGCGGCTGGTCTTATTGATGTCTCCTACCTTCACTGAGAGCTTAAAAATCATCGTTATTCTGCTTCCTGCCGTTTTGGAACGTTTTGCCACAGAATACAAATCACAGCACCGTCGCTCGTCGTGGAAATCTGCGGCCCACTTTATAAGCTAAGTAAATCGAGGGGTTACGGACCTTATCGAGGGTTACATGACGTTTTTTATTAAATAATGTTTACCATCGCTACTTGTACCTGTGCGAATGTTTTGCACCGAATCATACCAAGATGTGCTTTAGCATCCTTGTGTAGTCCACTGTGGACGACTTTATTTCGTAATTGCTACATCCACGTCGTCCCAATGGAGCATACTGCTCACCGCAAACGACGCATTTCTTCTGCACATGCTGTGGCCTGGTTTCCACATCGACTCTTCAGTCTGTCCATTAGGAGTAAATCGCAAAACCAGCACTAGCGAGAGCATCAATTTTGAAAATCAGCACCTGTAGCAAAATAAGCACCTCGTGGTTTCACAGAAAAGTTCACTTTACCCCTGTACCTTAAAAGAAGGTACAACTAACCGTAAAGAATCTATCAGTATGTGACGTGCGCACAAAGGACAGCTTTGCACTCCGCAAGAAACTATCCAAAAGCGTTCCCTTCCAATTATTCAAAATAAGTAAGACAAAACGTACTGGTATTGAAGATTAGATATTATTTTAGGGTTGAATTTCAGCGCGAGCTCTGCTATTTAGTAAGGTAGTAAAGTAGTAAAGTATAGCAACAAATTTCAAGTATGAACTGTAGTGACGACTTATTATGGCCTAGTCTGAACGCAAATCTTGCGTCAATATTTCGTTATCAACGAAATTATTTAATGACACACAATATGAAAACTAATATGATCGTCATGCCGCGGATTGCCGTGATCTTAAGCGATTCGGGACACAATACTAGTAGTGTTTGACTTCGAAGACCGACGATGAAAAATCTTGACAGCTCTTACCGTTTCACACGAGTCTGGCTTTATTATATGCGAATATGTACTCTCATGTGCACACAATGTGGCAAACTTCCCAATGGCTCAACTTGTGTCGTAGCACGACTGTGCGCGTTCCTAGTGATCACGTACATGAATTAACTCCAAGCTGGACGAAATTCACTCTAACCATCAAATGAAGCCAAATACGGCGGTATTTTAGCGCAGTAGTATTTTTTGTTGTGTCTCATGTCTTAACTTGCACTACCCAACTACTTTACTAAATAGCAGAGCGCTTGCTCCTTTGCGCTGAAACTCAACCCTAAAATAAAACTTAATCGTCAATACCGGTACGTTTTGTCGTACTTATGGGACCGGATCTTTGGACAATTTGAAGGGATCGGTTTGTGCCGCACGTCAAATTAGTTGTACTGTGGTGAAGTGGTCCTGGAATTAACGGGCTAATGTGAAGTGAATACACTCACCTGATTGGTAGAAATGTTAGTCCCAGCTAGCTGCCCGGATCAGCCACCATAGGATGCAGGATGACGGCTGCCTGGTGTAGGCAAAAGCGATAGATCGGTGCAAGGCATTGAATCAAGTGATCAGGAGGTATGGAACAGGGTCAGCCAGAAGTTGACCGGCCGGATCAGGTAGAGCTGGAGGGCGTCGATGGTGAATATAAGTGGCCAAGGGGCGGAACGGCTGAAGGAAGTGTGTATGAAGGGCCCTGAGGAAGGCTATGCCCCTGTAGAAGCCGGATAGGACGCCGAAGGTGGATGCTTGCAAAGACAGTGGCCAGGTGTGTCCAGGTCGGGGTGGATGGCTATCCAGGTCGAGCCGGATATTTGGTGTACGATATACAAATGGATAGGAACCTAGTCAGAAATTGGTGTGGTACACCCAAAACAAAGGGGGCACAGAATCCTGCGAAAAAAAGATTGTGTATGAATTTTGGTTATATTACACGCCCCGTTGAGAATATTAGGCGCGCGTTCTATTCAGCACTAAGAGAAGATTCATAGAGATAATAAGCCTCAAAGGGGCGAGGAGGAAACCGCCCATGCCGTAGACAGTACAGAATATCTCTTGGGATTAATGGTAGAAGCAGCAGAGGAGGATGAGGAGAAGAAAGAAAATACAGAAGGCGGAAACTGAGGAGGGTTGAGCGCCCATTGACGCGAGTAGTACGAAGAGTATACCACGTATGACGACGAAGAAACTTGAGAAAACCTCGAAAAAGGCAAATTCATAAACAGAGGAACAAGTAACCAAACTTAAAGCGTTTGTGGATTTACCGAAGACCCGAGGAGTATGTAAGGCTGAGCTATGCCGACAATTTAACGACATATGCAAGGTTAAACAATGGCCGCTGAGAACAGAAGCGGCGTGCCGACAGAAGTGGATCGCTTTTCCAGATCATCAGGGAAGACGGACCGCACGAGTGATAGAATCCAAACTACATCACTGAGCTGCGGGCGCTGAGAAAGATGGCAGGCCCTCAACGGACGGACGCGATGATATGTGTCATGCGACCTCACGGTGGATTAAAGAAGAAAATGAGGTGTTACTATCCTTCATGAAGAAAGGAGACAAAGATTATGGGCGCATTAGCAAGAACTTAGCGCGACAAAAACAAGCCCACAACTGACCAACATTATCACGGTCTAAAGTGGCGGTTGAACGACAAATGAAGTGGCTGCACTCCGAACAAAGAAGACACAAACGATCTACAACATACTGGGGATGTGATCAAGAAGATATATTGCGATAGACAACAGCGCAAGAAAACCCAAAATTTGTAGTGTGTCGTCGAATGTCCACGGAGACAGGAATACCCTGACAATATATCCACACTAGGTGGGTGGCGTTAGCGATGCAGGTTGGCCATTCTGGAAATCACGAAGAAAGCAAATGTAACTGTGGGTCACCGATCAACACAGAAGAAGTCAAAGATCTGCGTCAACCCCCACCCGATGGATGGGCTGATGAGGAAGAAAATGTCAACGAAGGCACAACTTGTGTTACGAGAACGGAAGAGCAAGTAGATGACAAGCTAGTGGACTTAACGTCGGAAGTAGGTGAGAAAAAGAGCCGGTCGTTTAGGTGGAAAATATAGAGGCATCAAATCAAGAACAGGTGGAGGATGTAGCAGATGTTGCTGAAGTGACAAGAGACGTTGATGAAGATGATGAAGAAAAGAACTCATTACAGCAGAAGATCTGTCACGAATTGGTAGCGCTTGGTCGTTACGGGAGACCATAGAAGTGCTTGAGGAGACTGAGTATAGCTCTGGTGAAGATGAAAAACAAGCAGCAAGTGGAGACAAAAACCAATGAGATAATAATGACGATTCGGGTCATGAACCAAAGGAGCCAGAATACGCTGTTTTGGGATTTGACATACCTTTGGAAAATACAGACGAGTCAGAAAGCGGCCAGCGATTACGATCAAAAGCTATGCATTCATTTGTCATTGGGGAGAATAGCGGCCTCAGCCGGATATTCGAAGTCGTGTATGGAAGTGTAGGGTGGCAAAAAGTTCGACATTACATGATGTCTATGACGCATCCTTACGTAGACAACAAGAGTGGGATTATTGTTTCAACAGAAAAACTAGAGACTATGATCAAAGATGTTACGAAACTATTCGTGCAACTACAGCGCGAAGAGCGACCTAGTCGCGTGACGTTGAGAGAAATACGGTTAATGAGGTTAGCAATTATATTGGTGAGACGGGACCAGTCTTCATTAGCCGTTTTTCTACGTTAGTGTTGGGGAAGGCCATATGGGCCGTGTAGAGACAAGCTTTGCTGTTTGCGAGTGGAAACCAACATTCCACAGTTGACGTAACATTAGAAATATTTACAAGACTAAGAAGTGTATATGGATTTGTTTGAGTCAAATACAGGCTATTGGTTATCAATGGCGTTAGCCGCACATAGTGATGCATGGTGCAAAAGAATGCCTCGCATGGCAGAGAGCACGAATCAGGTGATACAACTAGAAATTGTGGGTTATGGAGTGGGACATTGTATCACTGAACAGTGGCCGTATATCTCTGACAATACGACCGTGAAACATGTGCTGCCACTGATTGGTAGCCTCATATACGTTCAGCTATGCAGTAAGTGGTTGAATACTGGAAATATTTCTAGCTCCTTATGAACTTGGGGCGAGGGGGAGTTATATCCGTACGACGGACACGATTACGTGAAAATCGGTTTTGGAATACTTATGATGGTGGTCAGACAGCATGTGATCTTGACGAATGCGTATGTTGGGAATATTCAGCGGTGTGTGAATAATTTATTCTGGGAGTCCAAGACCGACATTCTGAATCACACCCGACGCTTTGTTACCGTCGAAGAACTGGCAACTATGAATCCCCTACCTGAAGTAATGCAGAAAATTTTATTGCGAGACTCAACAATGGAAGATCGACCTGCCGCAGAAGTGACTAAAGCATTGGGAGGCAGGATATACAGACATTGTGCACGAATCCTTGACGAGAAACAGTGCAAGGTGGTTGTTGAAGGGTTAACGAAACGAGGAGTAATTTTTGCACGCGGACCTTATGGATAAGGAAAGACGACCATCATCGCCTCATTAGTGACATCATTTTGGGAGACATATCCCGACAAAATAGTAGTCATCGTGTCCGAGACAAACGCGGCTATTGATGACGACTTGAAGAAAATGTTATCGCTTGAGATCAAGCCATATTACGACTTGGAACACCCAAGGGTAAAATGACGGAGTCGGAGGAATATAAGAAACGGTTCATTAGCAAAATCGAGAGACTGGAAAGGGGAAGTTTGTGGAGTGCTGGAGGGAGTGCTGGAGGGAATCGTCATAGCAGGGAAATGAGACGGCAACTGAACTTAGTGTGGAGTAAAGGCACAGTGATATTGGCTACATTATCACAATTGGTCAGACGAGAATACCGCACTCTATAGTTCCATCTCATTATCAACGATGAAGGGGCACAGACATGCGAGTTGGCACCATTACAAGCTATACGTCCGGCAACCGAGGCAATGGTTGTTATTGGTGATCCATACCAACTATACGCGTATACACCTCTGGATGAAGGATAAGTGGCATATTTACAATCTAAGCGATTGACCTCATAAACGGCCCTGGTTAATCTTGCACACGTTTGAGCATCACAGGGCACAAAGGCAAAAGACGCCGGCTTTACATGGAATGAATTGCTATGACAGCGGAATTTCAAAGTCACCCAAGATTGCGGCCTTTTGGCAGACTTCTACCCGTATAAGATTGTGAATCGAGCCGCTTCAAGCAATAATTACTTAAAAGAGATGGGTCTACCCCCCACAGCATGTGTAGAATGGGATGGTGAAATTCCGCAAAAAACTGAGGAATATGTTTTGGGGTACGAACGTGCAGTGTGGATTAGTACTCAAGATGATGAAGCATTGGAAATTCTCATTCTGATGAAGCTCATAATGTAATCGAAATGGCGCTAACGTTGAGGTTAAACAGACGGATCAACGCTACGTTAAGTTTGGAGATGGAGGAAATGGCAAGTCCAAGGACTCGTAAACGGCTAATAATATCGCCATATCAGAAGCAAGTTGACGAAATTCGGAAGGTAGTATATAAGATGAGCAGCAGGGACATGAATACGCTAGTGATTAGTATCATGACCACTGATTCTAGCTAAGGCAAAAAGGCGGATATAACCCTAGCTGCTATGGTTCGAACTCGATCGTTGGGATTCATTCAGGACTATCCCGCCAGATCATTTGTTTTATTGAGTAATCGAGACAGTACCTTTTCATTTTGGCCTCGAGAAGTACATATGGGCAGAGTGGTGTGGGCGAGATTGATAAAGAGAGCTAACAAAATTGGGATGCCAAGCTATATCACGCATTGGAGAGAAGCAGATGCGTTAGAAGCAATGCATGTATGTCAAGACAAAGAACAAGAAGTGTGACGGTGAGAATTTGATGGTTTGGTTGCGTCAGTAATGGGTGGGGTGCTCGCTATTGCCCGCAGTATGCTGTAGCCTCGCAAGGGGCGGCTGTGATAAAGTAAGTGAATTCTGCTATTAGAAGTTCAACACAAAGATGGCGGATCATGATTTGACGTAAACGAACTTAGACTAAGTAACAAAAAAGTGGGAATACACAAGTAGGAATACATAAGTAGGAAGAAGCTATATGAAGTGACCTGGTAGAGGTACTATAATAGTACAAATTTCCCCCCTTTAAGAACTGACTACTCCGACGCTAAGCACCTAAACTACGCACAAGACACTAACACTACCCGAACGTCACCGCCTACTACAACCAAGCTAACGAAAAACGAGTGTGTACATCAATTTCAGGGTGAGTGTTTCCCAAAGCGTTGGTACAGTGAACTCATCACGGTATTATTCCGCCTAAGTGTATACAGCGAGGTTTAAACTGTCGGTCGGTGGACTTAAGTACCCGGGAATAAGCTTTTCAGAGATTTGTAGTTTTTGTGGATTATCTCGCGTATTGCTGGATTAAGCACGAAAATTTGACATACTCTACGACATACTTCTCAAATATCATTACTCCCCCACACGTGTACTCCAATTACCTGACTGACCTCAGAAGAACTCTGACCATACGCTTCCAAATAGTCTTTAAATTCCTTACCCGTGCTTTGAACCGACATTTCGTCATACCCCTGCCAAAACTACGAAGCGTTTGACATCTCACTCCTTCAGGGAAATTGATGGCAAAATCCATTTTTGCTCTGGCTACGCACCCGTCTTTTAGATTTGCCGCTCCTTCTTCTAAGATGCGGGGGCACATAGCTAGGTTAGAATTCATAAGTGCTGGAATAACGCCATAGGCTTGACAGTTGCCCGTTACCGGCGTCTGGATCTGTTGAAGCCCCATCGCAATCATCGCATCTGGCAGGTTCCACTGCCGGTATTCTACTGCTATGTCTGTATACCATGTAAGCAACGAAATAGGCCCATGGGACTTCGTAATTTCTTGGCATAACGCCTTGATCCGTTTTTTTTGCCGTCGCCTCTCGTACTTGCAATTCTGTGTTTTCTAAATTGCTTCGATTTGGTAGTTGAGGCCAGGGTTCCGGACCGTTTTCGCCAGTTTTGCGGATTTCTTGTGGCCCCCTTGTTTTTGTGTTGCCTTCGTCCTGTTGTTCCTCCGGTTCCTGCTCCGACTCCTTCTGCGTACTGCCAGGTTGTGGTCGTAGGATACTGTCGTTGGTAATTTCTTGATGACCGTTAATGCTTGGCGTTGATCGTCTGGTTGCCTCCACCCGTTTTGTTTCTCCTAGTTTTTCTATGTCCTGTTTTTTTTACATGTATACCTATTGATAAACCGCTTCTTACTGATGTTATCTTTTTCTTGGATACTTGGATGCATTCTTCATTTTTCTTTAGCCCTCTCCTGCCTGTGCCTTTGTGTCAATTCTGTCGGTGTTTCTATCCCTTTCATGCTGCCCTGTGCGGGACCTTCTGGCGTTCCTGTTTGTGCTCCTCGTCCTGATTCGTTACAGCTATCAGAAACGTCTTGTTTTTCCAAATCCTTTTGGTGCGCTGATAAGTGTTTTTTTTTTTCTGTAGGGCACATGTCTTTGATACTTCCTGTATGAGCTCTTCCATGCTGGTAAACGTTGGAGGGGAACTATGATTCACCTCTTCCACCGTAACTTGAATGCAATTATCTTTATGAAGCATCTTTTCCGTGATCGGACATCCTCGCATCTGATGTCCGATATCACCGCACCGCAGGCAATGACGTCTCCCTCTTGCTGAAGAGTATTCAACCAATAATACAATACCGCACTAGATAATCCTTCGGATACCCACCAGTACTGCTGGACAACTATCTTCAATTCCCAGTCTAAAAATGAGGCGGACATGGGAGCCCCTCTATTCATGTCCTGCTGGCGAATAGGTGCTTTTATTTGTAACTCCAAAGATGCATTTAGTTTCAGAATGTCCATATTTATCGAGATGTTGCGTAGTAGTACCGAGTATACTGGGTGCGTTCCATTAATTCCCCGTGAAATATATCCTTGACTGAAGACTCCTCTACTTCTTCACCTTGCGCGTGTTCATTGTGTAAACGGTGAATATGTTTATGATAAATCACTTCCACCGCTTCGTACCTTTTAGCTGCCGCTCGAGAGTAGAAATGAACATTAATACGATGATTCGATTCGTCATAGCTAATCCCTTTTACTTCCGCTAACATCTCCCATAGTTTACCGTGCGTGATTCCGCGTGCCGTTGCCGCCATCGCTATATTTACTTGTATGCTTGTTGTACTCTGGAACACCACTTTATCGTCATTTCACCCCGCATGTCCAAGCTAAGACATCCTTCAACTTGAACCCTTATCGTTTAAATGAGGCGCAAACGTTGCGCATTTGTCATGATGCTGCACAAAAAGGGCGGCAAATGCCTCGCAATGATCGATCCTTCCGCCAGCCCTCTAACAATCTTCCATTCCTGTTAAGTCTCCTTCAGAACTTACCCATTTAATCCTTGATATTCCTCTCGCATCCATACCTTATGTAAGGCATTTATTTCATCTTGCGAATATTAAGTCCGGTTCAATAAAAAAATTATCTGCTTGTTTCAATCCATTCGGTACTTCTTCTTTTTCACCTGTCACTTTACGTAACCAATCAGTCAGAACTCCATCCATCTTCGACGCTTCTTCGTCTTGGCTCTTTCCAATTTGTTTTGAAAGCACATTTTCAAAGGATTAGTCTTGGCAAACACTTTAGATGCATCCCAGACACGCATCTTCCATATTTGCCAGTCTTGGCCTTGCGTTACCACTAGTATTCAAACAAGTCTATTAGTCTCTCTTGCTCATTGCCGGAGATCTGGGCTAATTTAGTCCTTGAATATGACTGTCTTTGTCCCGTCCTGGCATTTGACTGAAGATCTCTTCAAACAATTGCTGCATGAGATCATGCCAGGTTTGTAGTCTCGGTCGCGATTGTGCCGCATCCTTGAGGGCCTGAGTTAAACATCCGCCAACGCCTGAGGTGTGGTGACTGTTCCTTGGCCCTGGATGACTCTCCTTCTTCCTCCATTTGCTCATCCGTTGTTAGTACTTGCTTCTGCTTAGACTCATCTGGGACCTGTTCTGTAAGTACCGAGGAGTGAACGGCTTCAAGATCGTCATCTGCTCTCCCTCTGAGCTTCGATGCTCAATTGCGATTCTTGTACAATCTCATTGATGACTGGTATCCCCTCTGATATATTATCATGGGTTCTGATACCTTTGACTGTAGACTTACTGTGTAATACTACACTATCTCCTTCCCCAGGATCTTCTCCGAGGTCTGGCATATCTAGCGTTATCGCCGTATAAATGTCTCCGCTTTGAACGTGCGTAGTCAAGATCCGTCTTCAACCGTCGATAGGTTGAGAGGGCTATTCAGCTAAATCAGGACTGTGCGAGTTTCGAGGTTGGTAAGCGTATAAATGTTGAATATACTGTACATCAACACTGGCGTAAAACGAGACGTGAGTTTGTCAACAATTAGTTATGTCTATGGATTCCTATCACCAAAGTTACAAAGATCTACCAACCCCGTTTCTCTATGGACTGTGATTGGCAAATATTGGATAGATTCAACCAATGACATTCTGTATACTTTCGGTAGACTTTGGTAGTAACTTAAGTTACATGTATTTCAGAACATTTCGGTATGTATTGGAAGTCTACCATTACCTTACCTATTAACATCACTGACTATCAATAATTATTACACAAAGCACGAGCATCTTCTCCTTGAAGCACAACAAAATCGCGCTTAAATTTCCTCAATTTGCGCAACTGCGTTGTCTAGCGCTGCTTTTCCACCGTGCATACCACAGTTGCAATTGCATTTGCAATCCTCTGGTCGGGTCTGCGCAGTATCTACTGTCGTCGCGGTCTTGGTCGCAGCTGCTGCATTAGCGTCATCTTTAGTCGACAACTCCGCCTTTTCTGCTTCTACAGCTTGTCCTTCGGCCACCCCAAGATGCAAAATCTCAGCCAGTGACGGCAGGTTGTTATTCGGGGATTGATTGCCTTCGGCAGTTGCAACTGCAGCTACGTCCGACAATATAGGATCCACAGAAACCATATCTACACTTGCCGTGTCTACTTGCATTGGTTTGGGCTTGTCGTTGATCGATGTAGCTTGCTGGGCTAAAATGTTCAGCAACTGATCATTGGTTGCGCTTGCTGCGGCTGCTAGCGCGGCCCCAGAGCCAAGTTTGAGCTGTAGATCAGCCACGCCATAGGGAGAGACGATCGATTTAGGCTCTCCCGTCAGATCTGCTCTAATATTCACTGGGGTGGGGCTCTCACTGCTGCTGACATTAACTATGTTGCTGTCTTTATTGGCACTCTTCTTCTGGTTGCGTAGACCTCTCTGTCGACGATGAATTTTTTGGCGATACTTTTGCGCGTGAGTCATTGTCTGTCTGGGCGTTTTCGTTCCAATATAGTCTGCTACTTTCTTCCACGGACCGGCTGGGAATTTCTCCAGCGCCGCGAGAAAGCGTTCGTGTTCCTCTTTCGTCCACATCTGTATCTTGCTCTTGGCCGACATAACTACGGCGCCAGCTTTAGCCTCTGTGGGGCGTAGACGGATTACTTTCTCTTTGCTGCCTTCAGAGGCGTCGGGTGCTTGCTCAAAGAGCTGGTTGTATAC
>MIQA02009274.1:3128-20804 GCA_001887855.2 Sclerospora graminicola | reverse complement strand
CTATTCTATTCTATTTTGGAAATATATCCGAGTCATGATTGGTCAATTTAGATTAGCAATAATGCAATAGAGTTTGGTTCCCAGTCATGTGTGCTATTCTATTCTAAAAAAATATCAACGCAGCCGTCGAAGAAGACGGAAACGTTCGAAGCCAGCGGTAAAAGTGATGATGACTCGGAAAATGAGCCCAGCGCGTCCGTCATCGCCCAGTTTCAGAGCGAAGATGTGAGACTTCACTGTTACCGTCTTAAATGGAATGATACCCCTTACTCTGTATCAATGTATGCTTTCAGGGTACCAATAGGGGACCTCAACTAGAGATTCCCGTGTCCTCCAAAATCTACGCCAGATGGAAGAGCATGTAAACAAACTGCTACAGAATGGCAAGAACTGAGTACCGTACTCTCTTTTCATTGACGAGACGGAGGTCACGCTGTCGCTGGAAGCCACGATAAAAGAGTTGGTGTGTTGGTGTATGTTAATGCTGTTGGTGGTGAACAAGTTGTCAATCTGCTTGGTAGAAATTGTCGACAGAGACAGCGTTAACGATTACGTACCAGCCGCTAGCGGCCTTACGGACGTTTATATTATCCAAGCAATAGCACCGTATTATATTGTTTAATTCCGAAAACTGCATTATCCCCCCGAACATGTCGTCTACAGTGCTGGAGCAGTTACGCGCTGAGCAAGAAATGATGGAGACGTTAGAGCGCGCCATTGTGGCTACACTTGGTGAAAAAACGCGTAATGTACGTCCATCTGGCTGCTATACTAGACAGCGAAATGCTCAGCTCATTATGCTTAAACTGGATTTTTGACAGCATCGTAATCGGGTACTGCACGGACACAAAATAAGCGAGTTACTGGATCAAGTTACTGAGCACAGCAAAGACGTAAAGGAACTTTACGATGACGAAGATGGGTGCGTATCTAACTGTTGCTGCTTAGTATACTGAAACATCATTGCGGCACTTTTTAAAAATTTTGTAGAATTTATGCGGAAGAAACCGAAAATATGCGTGGACGAGCATTATTCACGTCATTGTATGAGCAACTAAAGTCTATTCGTGCGTTTCATCGTAAATATCCCAACTCAGCAGTCTCTCACGAGCCAAACTTGGAGGAAGTGCTGCATCCACAGTCTCTCACGAGCCAAACTTGGAGGAAGTGCTGCATCCAAACGTTCAATTTTCAGGTGAAGGCGTTTTGGAAAATATGTAGATTTAAATTAGTTTTATACGCGATCTCTGAACATTTCAGAGCTGAAATTGTGAGTAAAAAGCTCTGAGTGTCAAATTTTTGTTACTATACTGAGTGTGTGTGGGCGTGTTAGGCAAGCGCGTATAACTCATGAAGCGCTGAGCTCAAGTGCCAAAAATAAAGGCCGAAGACAAGCGATTGGTACTTCGATCGACTATCTGGCATATTTAGCCTCATTTTCTGACTTCTCGGCTATTCCAGCCGACCAGAAGATCCAATCAGCGCCGTATCAGTTGTATCTAAAAGACTTGAAATACTATTTATTGGATTTTTACCGGCGCACGCAGCCTCTTGTGGATTTAGACGACGTGATTGATGAAACATCTGCAAAGTTTGAAAAACAGTGGGCGCTACACCAAGTTGCTGGCTGGTGTCAGAGTAGCGAGAATGGAACGGTAGACAACGATCAAAAACCGGCGCACTATTGCGAATTTTGCAACAAGCAGTTCAGCTCGGAGGGCGTGTACAAAAGCCATCTGACAGGAAAAAAGCGCAGAAATTTTGCTGCTGCGGCTGCTGCAAAGGCTTTGAAAGATCTGGAATGGACAAACAGGTAAATTCTTTGCTACTCTCAATGGTCACGTCGGTGCAGTATACCAGGTGTGCTGGTCCAGCGATGCACGGCTGATCGTGACAGCAAACAAAGACTCGTCTGTTAAGGTGTGGGAGCTTAGCGAGCCGAAAAATGCCAAAACAACGTTGTCAGGACACGCGGACGAGGTCTATGCGCTAGATTGGAGCCCAAATGGTGACATGGTAGCGTCAGGTAGCATACTAGTACTTCAAATGTTTGTGTGAAATGTCACAAGGGACGATTTTTGGTGTCTTGGATTTTGTATTGAAATCTACAGTACGCGAATAGATCTGCTGTTCTATTCTGGCTCCGAATAGCACAGGTCGGCGTATTTTTTGGCTTAGAATAGCAATAGCGCAACGACTGGCTACCAGAAGTGCGCTATTTGCGATAAATTACCGTTTTTTATGAATAGAATAGCAATAGCACACCGACTGGAGATGCTCTTAACTCTAAACCACTCATAAATATATTCACTCTCAAACTTACCTACGTGGCCTTAGGTTTATATATATTCAATATATATAGACTTAAGTGATTAATTAACATTATCCCCACCGGAGTTTTTATTATCCCCACCGGAGTTTTTATTATTATTACCAATGGTAATTTACCATCGTGAAGCCTTTAAAGAAGAATGTATCTACCATCTTCTCATCAGTAGGTAACGACGAATTCTGAAAGGGTGGGAAACGAAGCCGTTAAACAAAGACAGAAATTTGACGAGCATGTATCATATGTGTAGCTGCTTCACTAGAAGAATCAATCAATGCAGGGGGGTCTAAAAAGCAGCCTTATGTTTTGCATCACCGCATAGAATGATTCACAGAGCAGGGACAAATATTAAATTGTGGTCCACACTATTTGTAATCTATATTATCCCGAGGATAAAAAAACTCCGGTGGGGATAATAAAAACTCCGGTGGGGATAATGTCTCCCTTAATAAATTAATTAGTCTACTCTAAAGTTTATCTTAGGTAAACTATGGAGGACCAAATTTACATTTGGTCCTACTCAATTGCAATTTTTACAGGGTAAGCCTGTAACAGCTAGCCTGTTACAGGCGTGGGTTTGGGTGTGCAGTTTCCCTTATTTTGTCGGCTTGATCGCAAATTTAGAACTGATCGCAAATTTAGAACTGATCGCAAATTTAGAACTGCAGGGTTTTTACTTAGGAGTACAAAAGTCAGCAATTAGCTGCTGTTTTACGTTACAAACAAAAGCGCTGCTATCAAGCAGCTACAAAACGAAGCAAGAGCTGCGAGTGCTTTACATGTCTCCGTCAAATTGATGTTTTTGTTCAAAGAAGTACTGTGGAAGAGCTGTGTATTGCAAGCGAAGACATGATTGCTGATCTGCTACAAATGCGCCATGGATTGGACTTGATGTTAACTATTTGTGATTTTTAGGATTAATGTTGTTTGATAAAAAATGCAATGTGGCATGAAAATTTCAAGTTGGGAAAGTTAAGTTTAATTTTTATAATACTCCTTGTAGATGAATTTGATCGACTATCCAGCGCACTTACCGTTTTTGGTATACCGTATACGCCTATTTTCCTACAGATTCGTAGCGCTCGTACCTTTGCATAGCGACATTGCCATTGCTTCCATCACTCTGTTACAAAATCTCGCCCACAAGATAGGATTCTGTTCCTGCAGAACTCTATACGTCTCTCGTTTAATCTCAAACACGGTACTTCGTTCTCTGGCGAATGCTCTTGCTCTCCTTTGCTGACGACTGAAAAACTCGACATCACCAAATAGGGACCCGGACAGAACAGTTCGATCCTTTCCGTTGCTGCTTTCAAGAGCGACACAACCACTTGCAACGAAATAGAAACAATCTGCAGACTCTCCGACGCTATAAAACTCATAGCCAGAGGACACGTCGTGTCGTTCAAAAAAGTCGGTCGCGCCATACCAAAAGTGCACTTCCTCCGACTCGTCCATCAGAAATTGCATCAACTCTCGACTCGCATCCTCGTCGTGACTGCTTTTCCGAACAAGTCCATTGACATTCGTTAAGAGCAGGTTCTCACAAAACGCGAGAGCTGCGTCTACGCTTGAAAAAATCCGTTCTTCATCTGTAATGTTGGTTTTTTGAAGCAAAGTAGCGATTTTAGGAAGCGCGCCAGCATATACGACCATAATTTTGTGGTTTGTACAATAATTCTGTAAGATCAGAAACGCGCTACGTGCGACGGTAGCATCCATTGCAGTAGCGTTGGTAAAGTCCATGACCACATACTTGGTGGGTACAGCATCAGGATTGGTAGCTGGCGTTCCATCGAGACACTCGATGCAGGATGTTCGGTGTTCGTCCGGCGTAAGGGGCATATTGGCGTCACTTACGTAGTTTGTACCCACATCGTCGGGTAGTTTTTTCTGTACGTACACGGCTTTTTGAACATGGTGTAAAATTTGTACGGACGACCCAAAGAAAAGAAACCCACTGAATTCGAAACACACAATTGCATTTGCCTTTTCATGAAGCACGCGACGTTCTTCAAGCGTCCGAGCGACACCCGAAGAACGCAATTGGCGGTTCACAACGGGATGACGGATATATCCAAGCAAAAAGTTGAGAATGGCAATGCCTATGCCAATCAGCATCCCCTTGTCAAGCGCGACCAAGTTGACCGCAATAAAAGTGGTCCACAATACTGCGTATTCGCGACGCGACATTTTCCGGTATGACAGTACAAGCCATTCGATGATAAGAGTCATCGCAATGAATAACAGCGTTGCGGCGAAAAAGAAGCGAGGCGCATAGCTCATGATGGATATTGGAGTCAAGACAATGGCAAATTCAATCACAATGACGCAGATCCCAACGATGCGTGAATTGGTCTTGGATTGCATGGTGAAAATCGTCTGGGAAAAAATGTACGACCCGGTATAACCACCGAGTAACCCACTTACGACATTGGACCAGCCAATGATCTTGAGTTCGTGATTAAAGTCGAGCTTGGAGCCCAAGTTGATTTCGATCGCGGCAATGTCCAAGCAGGACGAGAAGGCGACAATAAAGACCAATCCAATCCATGAGCCAATTTGCTTGGGTAGTTCACTCCAGTGTACTAGAGAGAAGTTAAATAACTTAAGTAGTTGCGAGACCGTCGCTGGTTCCTTGGCAGGACCAATCCAGCCATCATCCCGAACGTCTTGAAGCGAAATCCCACCAACAAACACAATGATATAGAAGATCACTGGCAGGATTAAGATCGCGCCCGACAGGATAAAGGAATTGTAGCGTTGCGAGATCAAGAGTAGGAAAAGACCACCCAGAGCCCCAGGGACACAGAGCAGCACGTCATGGGCATTGTCAAAGACGTTGATCATGGATTTATAGTCCGTGACGGCGAGGCCTGTACTTAGTGCGAGGCCCGCGTACAAGCAAAAGAGACCAATGAAAGCGAGATAGCCACCAATTACGGGCATGGGCAAGTACGACGCGAGGGCTGCGAGTTTGACGTTGCCCATAAGGACGAGGCAAATTCCTAACGAGGCTGTAGCGATACTGAGGGTGACGATGGACGTAGCGACTTTGGCTTCCAAGGAAACGTCAGTGCCTAAGGAATTACAGATGGAAGTAGCCATGGTACTTAGGAGAATGAGGCCTGCGTCTTGAACTTGCCCGATCGAAAAGCGAAAGGAGCTTAAGAGTGTAAACATTGTTTGATGGACGACACTGGAGAAAATGACGAGTTTCGAGAGCGCGGGCAAATAGGGTTCAAAGTCTTTGTGGCTAAAGAGGATGACGGTGAATCCGTACAAGGTCGGGATGATGATAATGGAATTGATGAGCCCATACAGGATGGCATTCAACTTTTGTCTCCATTTATGTCGATAGCCATCGTAGGAAGTCGACACTTGTGTACTTGTGGTATTTCGCTCTAGCAACGAAGGCAACGGAGACTCGAGATCGGTATTTTTCGAGTTTTCTCGCGTATGGAATCCACTCGAGCGGTACGATAGTCGAAGAAATCCACTCGACTCGTGATTGGGAGAGTCCATTCGAAAGTGGCAATCTGATCGATAGGCAAAGGGATGGATGGATGGTTCTCTAAACCTCGCACGTAGGAGACCGTATCGTATTGACTTCAAGTAAGACATAGAGGAGCGCAATGGACAGATGGAGGATTCACATTTCGTAGATCACGGGACAGTACCAATATAACGGTACAGTGGAAAGTTGGAAGAGCTGAAGAGGACATTGCGTGCAGCGCAATGTGTCGCTTTATGCTTAGCAGCTTGGGGACGGTTATTCTATTGTACCGTTTTGAAGATCGACAAGAAATCTTATCAAGCGGTTTGTATTGAAGTACAGGCGATTCCCTTCCGTAGTGGGAAAATACCCGCTTCTAGGGATTTCCCGATAAAAAAATAAATCTGCAAGCACTGAGCGTGCGAGTTTTTGACATGACTGTTGTTGGCAAAGCCGAGACAGAATCCGAATGATACCCTTAAGTGAGAATAAAACGTACTTTCGTGGAATCAATATGGCGTCAAAACACCAAATTTGTGGAGCTCGACCCCGGCTCTGTCAGGAAAGTGTTGCACATACAGCAAATGGGGAAAAACTCCGGACCCCGCATAATCAGCAACCCGCATACAGATGGTTGACATGACAATTAGCCAGTACGTAAAGTTTGTACCCCATAGATGGTACCCTGTGCCAGATAATATAAAGGAGTGTCTAGCCAGCTAACCGCATCCTTATCATTCATGTCCTTTTTGATTGACGTCATACAGGTGACACAAGAATACTCAATAAGACGATCATCCATAAATTTCGACACTTATTCAGCTTGTTCTTCAATGTTGTCGATTGCCAACAGACCCCGCGATCGCTCTGACAACCGAATTCCTAACCCGCTAGTACCTCACACAGTTAAAACCAACAGTGTCGTTTTTGACTAAAATCACCTACCGCATGGCTGAGAGTTGGCTGAGCGCATCAGGGACTTCAATAGTGCACTTAGTCAGCGCTTCCTACACTTTGGTTTCCTGAGCATCGATCTCAATTGATGGTACCGTAAACTTGTAGTGTGGACGAAAATTTCGATAGATAAAAATGTATGGACCTGAAGCGACTGCAATCGCTGGAATTCGTGGTCGGCTGCTATCTATATAACGAAAGCAGTGAATCATGGCCTTGCGTAAGCTAACCCCCACATCATCGCACCTGAGTAGGAATAGCTAAGCGCAGTCGGCACTCCAAGTACAGCTTGTTCACCATGGAGCAACGAGCCTGTCAGATGTACATATTCGGTGATTAAGTAGATTATTAAATGAAGAGAACTTATCATAGAGACAAGACCTTTGTACATCATGAGTCGCTGATCTCCATTCGCAATTACGAGCTTGGCGTCACCATCGCCGTAGACATCGACTAAATGCAAACAGCTTGACCCAGCGTCAATTCCTGCAACAGCGTTGTGGTATGCTGTAAGCCACGGACTTTTTTTAGTGTCGGCTACAGGCGGTGTCACATCCTTCTTGTCCTCGGTCAACGACATCCCAAATTCTTTGCTTGCAGATTAATTTGTTGCAGGTTCACTCCTACAAATGCGACGAAAACGCACTTAATATTGCAACTGAGATAACCTTAATAAAAGCAATTGACATGTGCTCCGTTAATGTCTGGCTAGACACTCCTTTTTATTATCTGGCACAGGGTACCATCTATGGGGTACAAACTTTACGTACTGGCTAATTGTCTTGTCCATGTGCACACCATCTGTATGCGGGCTGCTGATTATGCGGGGTCCGGAGTCTTTCCCCAGCAAATGTAGTAATTGTTAAAGAGCCCACATTCTGTTCAGGAGAAACTATGGAGACCAAAGGATAAGTAACGTGTGCAACACAAGTAATCGTACCATAAGGGCGACGTGTAACCAGACGTCTGTAGACCCATCCCCAATATACAGTAAAGCCCATTATACATTAGGGTATTTCCCAAAAGTAGAAGTAAGGCCTGCAGCCAAATCCCGAAAGTAGTACCGTTCCCAAAAATAGTACTAACACTACCCACTGGGTGCTCGTGCGCATCAGAAATGGAAGCTTGCCTTAAAGAGTACTACCGCCAGGAGTGTTTGCGTAAACTGTACGCTTAGCAGGAGCGACCACGCGACTGTTCCTGGGTCAACACGGACATGATGGCCAATCTCCACGGCAAGCGCGCAAGGGCGTGTCATTCACCATCACTCCGGATATAATTGGCCCACAGTCAATCGAAGCCGTATCGACGTGTCTCCCATCTCCAAGTTTAAGCTAATTGTACTGCTTTCGCAGCGCACGTTCCCCGTTCAAGCCTAAGTGCAGCAATCAAAAACTATGAACAGCACTCACCGCACTGGATACGCCCCACCTCTCCAGTAGAGTTCCTAAAAGATAGAGCACGATCTTGTTCATCCGATTTAAAGTTTGTAGTTATAGAAGTACAAGAATCGACTCACTATTTAAGTTTAGCTAAACTTATACCCAAGAATAATTTTCTTCGTCTACGTGTGCGATACTGGACATTTCGGCATAGCACCAGACAAAGCCACACAATTATGGTTAATTCCTCAATCTACTTGTATTGTTGCTGGTACTAGTACTATTTCCGGGAATGGTTTTACTTTCGGGACTTGGCTGCAGCCTTACTGCTACTTTTGGGAAATACCAGCCGTTGTTAATTCCAAATCGAGTAAATATCACCCAACGGAATCAGGTGATAGTGGTTCCCCGAAAGCACAGCACACACAAGGGAACGAGAAACCAAAAGGGACGAATCCGTCGGGAAGTAATACCAAGGATTCGGACGGTTGGGCGACGGTCTCACGGAAGTCACGGGGCAGAAGTACGGCAGACAGGAATAACTCGCAAGGGCAGTCAATCTCAGAAGCGGTTCAGCAGCATTCCACTCAAATAACTCAACGCCAGGACAGGGTACAAAACACACGGAGGTTACGCCTTCTGCCCAGAACACCCCATCCAAGTCCTCCCTGAAAACTTCAGGAAACGCATCTGTAGCAGCAACGAAGCAGAAACAGAAAACTGATATGCTCATTAGGGAATCTAAGAACAAAGAAGGGCTATCCGTCTTACTAGAGGAAGTGGAAAAGAATGAGGCTTCGGTGTGTCACAACATCGTCCCGGAGACAGTAAGCAGTCCACACCCTGACTCACTTAAATTGGAACAAGTCCTGCAGATCCTAAGAATCACGGCAGTTAACACCCCCTCCACGTGAAATTGCCAAGTCTATGCAGTTGGACAAGCACTTTTAACGTCAACCTTACAGAAACGACCCCATCACATTATTGAGGAAGTAGATCTGGCATTGAAGGACGGATGTCATGCCCGTGCAATGATTGATTTTGACATAATTTTTTCGCATGGGATTAAAAAGCAAACGCTTTTAGCGCTCGGACGAGGTTATGACCGGATCTCACCGAAAGAGTCGTTAAAAGCTTTTGAGAAATATTTTATGGAGTTTGCGCAAAGTGAATCAAAACTAACGGATATTGTGGAATCACAAGCTTGGGGAAGTAACGATACCTTAGCATGCATCAGTTCGTTACTACAAAAGGAGATATACGTCCTTAGCAAGATCCCAAAACAGTGACGCACCGGTGTACTATCTTTACTCCTGAAATAAAGAAGAAAGCGCGGTGCTGTAAGGCCTCATTTCATTACACTTTTGGACCCCGACTCTATCCGACTTTGGATTTTCGGTCCACGGTGGGACTCGAAACCCGCAATCTCCCGGTCCTGGAGGCAGGGCCTTAACCACTGCACCAACCGAGGTCGGTATCAAACAGAGTATCGGTGCACATCACCTGTAGGGCTGCTTGGACCCTGATTTACTAATATTAATAACGGCACCATGGCGAACACAATGTTGATATGATATTATAGAGCAAGGTAAACGAGGACAAGTTCAGTTTAAAGACTGGGAGCACAGATTGGAGTTCTTGCAACATCCTACTCACCGTCAAGTCGTCATGAATAGTACCCAGGAATGGATTGGTTTAAAACAAGTGAATAATGGAGGTAACTCGATTTTTCGATTGTGCACACCAGCTATGGCCCTCAAATTAGCAAGGGGTTTATTATGCTCACATATACATGCGGAGCAATTAGCGGCGCTCTCGGGGGAAAATTATCATCCAATCGATTCTATTCTAACACTAATACAACGTCATTTCAAGGTGCGATCAAACAATCAAGTCCACGCAGAGAGAGCTCAACAGGTGATGGAGGGTCAGGCGAATGCCTGGGCGCATCTTGTAGAATATGGAGTTGGAGCTTGGCCAATGGATTAGCCCGGACCACGCTCAAGAGATACATTCACGGTGCCACTTGTCCACACTGGTGAGATCGCCAAATTACCAAGAACACAGCCCGTTGCGTGGAATGTTACCCCGTCAAGTCCTTACCATTACTGTGGACGTCACTAAGGTCCCTCAAGGATCATTGGCGCCCCACTTTGAGGTTTTTTGGGGATCTTGTCAGTGGTGGGGTATCGGTGATAAGGGACGAGCGTATGAGTCTTCTGACAACTAGGAAATTCGATAGGATTCCGGAAATACCCATTGCTGCTTTGAGAATACGACGGATTTATAACATTGTTTACACTTGGCAGCTTCCACAAACTGACAAACCATCACATGCGTTCGCAAAATTGAGAAGGTGGTTGTGCGCTATCATATTAGCTTCACCCCGTATCGCAGTTGGACACCATATAGGGCGGCCTCCACCGATTACTCTTTTTCATTGCCCCTCGATCTTAACAGAATTTGACTGGTATAAGCTGAAACAAGGACTTGTCGAGGGCAGACACAGGGTAACAACTCACACCACGAGAATTCGGCGGTTAGATGACGGGATATTCTGGAGAATATGCTCGTCAACAGATCCAGTGGTAGTCGACTGGATATCGGAGCAAAACAAGTTCGTTGTATGCCGGCCGCGTCCGGAGTTGCATGGCTTCCCATGGAATTTGGACGCGGAATTACGTTCTATTTGGAGAAAACCGGCTTCATTGCGAAAGCGCAGTAAACACCTGTACTTTCACGCAATGACCAAAGATCTATCGCCTACGGTGGAAAATGGGAACGTAAACAAGATCAGGATCAGTGGTGGTATCGAATACAAGATCAATCCCCTAAACAGGTCCGGCAAAATGGACCTATTCTATCGGAGTACCAAGTGTGGGTTATATATCGTATGGCTACATTAAAACTTAACCCTTTCTTTTCGACAAAGGCGATTACTCACCTATGTTTATTAGATGAGACTTGTAACAGTAACAGGACGGACGTGGAACACGTCATGTGAAGTTGTAAGAGGGCACATTTATTTTGGAGGAGACTTATCCAAACGTGGACAGGTTCGACAATCCAGAAGGAAGAGTTACGATTGTATCAAGCCTCTATCGTGACGCGTCGATCGCCTGAGGACATGGGTTTCTTAGATCAGGCAATGATGAATCGGTGCAGTATAAGACCAAATACGTACCAGGACCAATTCAAAAGAGTTTGTTGGGGGCTTTGTATCATCGCACACGTGTGGATGTGGCAACTCCAAAATCGCACCATATTCGAAGGCAGGACACAAACACAGTGGGA
The DNA here is from genome assembly GCA_001887855.2 of Sclerospora graminicola. Classification (NCBI taxonomy): domain Eukaryota; phylum Oomycota; class Peronosporomycetes; order Peronosporales; family Peronosporaceae; genus Sclerospora; species Sclerospora graminicola. The sequence continues at coordinate 9,349 of MIQA02009274.1, read as the reverse complement.
ACACGTGGACTCCATCTGGGCTCATTGTAAAAGTCAACTGTTCGCTGTCGCTGAATATGTGAGCAAAACAATCCAGCATAGGGAGAATGAGATCAGGTTTCTACTATGTCTTCAGTGCTTCTACAACATATATTTCCAGCGCCACCGTCCAGTACAGTGTCACGACAAATAGTAACCCCACCCAACTCTCCGATTGCTCTTTCTAAGCCAAAGCTAGTAGCCAGAGTTCAAAAGGTTATAGTAGCTAATAGTTAAGACTAAATAGACTACCTTATTATTATTAAGTTACTTTTGGAAAATACTCTATATATATTAGTGGTTCTCACGAACCAAAGTATAATGGAGAATGGAGAAATAATGGATTGTCATTGGTCAGATCCATCACGCATCCTACCTCATCCTTCTCGATCTGTCATCCAAAAATAAAAGAGGAGGCTGGAGAAATGCAGCAGGTTGGCATGTGATTCGCCAAAAAGACCGAAGAAGAATGCTCGTAATTGGCTGTTATTTCTGAGTAGAATGAGCTATTTTTAGTCTTTTCTTTTCAAACCTCCGGCGGCACAAGAACGACAGCACACAAATATTAGCTGAGATAACAAATAAAAGGAATAAGTCGTCTAGATGGAATAGAATCACAGAATGTTTAAAAAGCGAGTTGGGTCTTAGAAGTTTACTCAAATCTGTAGACATTATTCACTATATAGTTATATTGTGCTCTGACTTTTGGAGAATGAAATAAGCCAGTTCGAGGTCCTCACGAGCGGTACAGGGAGGATGAACTTTCATTGGTCAGCTCCATCACTCAACCTTCCATTCTACCTCTATTCGTGAGAACCACTATTATACTGGGACTTCCGCCAAAAGCTGGGGCTATTTCCATAATCTAGTCAAATGAGGAAACTACTTGACAAAAGTGGTGGCTATTTTATTGAAACTGGGGGATCGTCTGATTTCATGTTGGAGCCCCCATATTTGTCAAGTAGTTTCCTCATTTGACTTGAAGGGCCTGGCTTGCATCTTCAACGTCGCGACTTCGGGCTCACACATGCAACGCGGTTCTAGTTCGGAAGTCCTACGTCTAACCGCGCAAATTTGCAGGTCTACAACACCCATACTCGCCTTTTTTTCTAAGCGAGTATGGGTGTTGTAGACCTGCAAATTTGCGCCGTAATCGCGGAAATTCTGCTCAAACACCGGCAGGCGGAAGCGCAGAACTCGAGAGAATTGCCCAGGAGTGTCGGATATTTGCGCAACACAAGCGGATATTTGCGCTGAGCTCGACGAGGCCTGCGCAAAACTCGAAGAGAAATCGTCAAGAAGGCTCATGGCAATGAATCGACTATGTACGTACCAGAGGCCACGGCCATATCCTGCCAAGAAGTTGTCAACTCTATAACACGGATCGATCGCACGTGTCATAGAGCTCGTCAAGACGATCTGCCTTGATGAGGACCGCGATCAAATGCCGACAGGGAAGCCCCATGTGGTAGGGGTACGGGCACGTGCACGTATTTGCGTCCAAGTCGACTCGGCGCTGCACTTGGAAACCACGCAGATTGCGCTCGAAAGAGACAGCTGGAGTCTTTCGCAGTACTGTGTTCGCACCAGTAAGGGCCTGCTGCTCGGCACCTGGGCTTCAGCGCAGGGCGTCACGGCTAGCCCATCTTTCTTCCACGTTTTGCCGAGTTCATGTGCCTCAAAGGAGCTGGACATGAACCGTTCTATGTACGCCTTGAAAAAGCGGAAAGGAAACTTCAAGCGACTGACAATCGCGGCTCCGTTCGCGGACTTGACGAAGTTTGTGGTCCTCCACCCATAGGACTTGACGTCTCGGACGTTCTCTGGATACATGACACATTGCTCTGGATCAATGGCTTGCACGTACTCTGCAATTCGCGGATGGGTAAGGCCGAGACTGAACAGCAGAGACTTGCACTCTTCCTCTGTTTCAGCAGCTTGCACGCGGTATACGACGGTCTTCAGGTCCGTTGGAACGTCGCCACCGAACTTGTAGAAAACATTACCAACGATGTGCCGTGAGCAGAAGCGGACGATTCCTCCGCGTTGTGTGTTCTGCAGAGCAGCAAAACGCCCGCGGCCACGATCCGAAAAGACGGGGATACCATGGAAGCTCACGCCTGCTTGCCTGGCGTTTGACAAAAACCAGCCACAGTTCTCCTTATTCACGCTCTCGCACAACGCGACGGAAAGAATGATGTTGATGTTGTTTCCTGTGCGGCCGACGAGAATCAACATCACCTCCTTGTCCACGCCGTGTTTCATGAACGACTCATCAATCCCTAGAACCTTCTGCCCGTGCTCCTCATGACATGCGATGAAAGGGTAGCTAAGAAACGCGCGTCGAAAGCTCCCATCGCTTCCCTCCTCGTGGGCCGTGTGACACCCTAGATTGGACTTGGCGAACTCCTTCAGTATCGATCCACCTTCTTGAACCCTTCCTCGTAGTCGCCGAGGGCGTCATGGATGACACACGGTATATCAGGCGCTCCCCAATCGTCAAAGTCGCAGTGTGCTGGACTTGTTCGATGACAGACTTGGCAGTCACATTTGGGTTGGCGGATGACGCTGCGAGCAACCTCGAGCATGCTGACTTGGCGCTGCGTCAGACGGGCATGACCGGTGCATCCGTGGCATTTAAAACGCACAAGCTAACAAAGTAGCCACGTACCTCTTTCTTTCGTGACTATAGGACGCGCACTTCGAAGGGACAGCTCGAACAGCGGAATATCATGATTTCCCACCGCTGGCTTTCTGTCGACAATAAGACGCTGGCCTTGAGCAAGGAGAAAGTCCTGCAGAAAAATTCGGCACGTCTTCCTGTCTATGAAAAATCACCCTTTGTACGCACGACCTCGGACGGCTCTACTGCCTGTTCAGCGTCACCCATGTTAGCTGCGGTACTGCCAGGACCTCTTAGGACCTTCTCAGACCTCAATGTGTGGATGTTCGTCTATATGTGGTGTGGTGGATGCACTGTCGTTCTCGCCTCTTCTCCGCCTGAAATGTTCTTACCAGGTGTCAGGCACACGGCCCCCCACTTTTTGAAAACCGTGGGCCGTGAGGATCATCGGTCCATCTTTTGAACTAGTCCCCACTTTTTTGAAGTAGTTTCCTCATTTGACTAGATTATGGAAATAGCCCCCACATTTGGTGAAAGTCCTTATACATGTAAGTACACCTTTTCCAGTCCATGAACAAAGTAAGAACAAAAGTATATTCGGCAAGAACAAATTAAACTCGGCAAACCTGCCAGGTTGCCTACTGTGGCCTAACATTCCTCTAAATAGTTTACATTTTTTTGTGTAATAGTAGTCTATTTAGTGATTATTAACTATTAGCTTCGAAAAATGTACTTAACAATTCTGGCAACTCGTAACTGGATCTGCATCTTGTTGCATGACTGAACTAAATGTTTGTCGAGCTTATCCGACAAACAGCATCGCCACTTGCAAATATTTGCCTTGTATCCGCGTCTGTGGCCTTCCCCCTTCGAATTCCGCAACTGCCGTAATTTGCGCAATTGCATTCTTCCATATAAAATTCGTATGGTTGTAGGCCTCCCATCTCGCCTTTATGTATGACTTGGTTTCGTAATCTACAGATCCATGTTGTTATGATCGAAGCTAATGCCCACCAGATCCTCTTCAATTGTAAGAAGACATCCGCTGTTTGTCGTCCAGTTCTCGCAGTAAATTAATTCGGCAAACCTGCCAGGTTGCCTACTGTGACCTAACATTCCTCTAAATTGTTTACATTTTTGTGTGTGTGTAAGTAGTCTATGTAGTAATTATTAACTATTAGCTTTGAAGAATGTACTTAATTATTCTGGTGAATCGTAAACTGGATCTGCATCTTGATTTTCCTTCTCATTAATTCTGATATTGCTGGGGCGTTCTGGTTGCTATCGCTACTTAGCGATTCTGCACAGCTGCCAATTCCACTTGAGCTCCGCCCCAATGCGAAACCATCCTTCGCCACAGCTCCTCTGCTTGCACACAATGTGTATTACCGCTCGTACACTCCTGAACGAGTGGACAAGTTGTTTCATCTAGATATCCGTTATACTAGACGTTGAGCCGTAGTGTGGCCACTCTTTACATAACCCATAGCGGGTAGTCCGTTAGCATATGTGAGTGGGTATAGAGCTGGTGTGGGTGCTGGGCTTAAGCCGACTCCGTCCAGTCGTCCTGCTGCCGCTTTACTTCCAAGTTCTCCAATATCTTCGGAATGTCCTTCATCACTTGTTTATGATAGACCCCTAAAAAATTCGTCGCAGTACTCGCGGTTGCTGGCCCGTTAAGTTTCCACGGATAGCCGTGAAATTTTGGATTGACCTTAAAATAAGGCCTTGTATCTGTACGATTCGTCTGGGTCTATTCCTGCTTTGATCTCTTGCTGTCGGACTTCATCCCAATGAGTACTATCCTGTCATTGTGTCAACTGAGATACCTGTCCGGATTTTCTATGTGTTCCATGTATCATTCTGCTTCCATAGTTACTCCATGTGACTTCTTCCAGCTCCCTAGAATCACACAAAGTTGTAATTGTTGCTCGCACCCTATATCTCCACTGTTGGCGAGCACAATATAATCGGTACCAACCAGCGAATTATTTTGGCCCTCCACAGCTAGCCCTCTGTATGCCCCAACGAAGCCGATGATGTGGTATTCGCTGTATGTAAAGATTTCGAATAGTGACCCATTGGGCTCGCTCGAATTTCTTTCATAACAACGTCCGATTTGGTGCTTCTAGTATCCATGGATTGTGCGCCCATTGAAAATACCCCCACAATTTCTTGCAGCATGTAATCGTGGCCACCATATCGTTCCATATCTATCCTGATCTCTATACTTTCGCCTTCCGTAGTACGCCCGGCCTCTCCTCCTACAACAATACCTGTGAAACACAGTGCTGCACATTATCGTTAACAAACTGAATTAGTAACGACTCGGTCGACATATCCGGCTATAGAGCTCCTATCAGCTGGTGTCGAATTGCCTTTTCTCGTGTCTGATTATTGATCAGCCGGCGCCTTCTGCGGGTACCTCCTGTCGAAATGATTCCCCCTAAACTATGAGATATTACATGTTGATTGTATATCCGCCAGGCTTCGGTGTGTAGTCGCTCTCAGATATTCTTCCTGAGATGCGAACACCTACGGGGGGCCCAGATGGCTGACTGTCGGAGGGGGTACTCCGTCCATCCGAGTCATGATCCGATCCGGCACCCGGCCGGCTGGATCGGTCACTTCCATCACCTTGGTCGTGACGACTTGAATGATCCATTTTAAAAGCTCACCTTGTGTACCCGTCCGTACTGGCGGTTGCGCTCTCTTGATAGACCCTAGGGCGAAAAGTGTTAAGTCCGTCGAATAAGGAGACGAGGGTTAGGACTAGGGGTAGCTCCTGGGCGGAAATTCTTCACCGGGGAGCTCGACTGGCAATATACTTGAACTTTGTATACTGCGACGGTTGGACCGAGAATAATCGATCGGCCAGCTAAGCCAATGACAATGAAGGGTAAATACAAACGTGTACGTAAAGGGGAATCCAAATATAGCTCCACAATCTTCCACAGAAGGCCAAAATGTTACCACTTCCCAATACTAGATATAACCGTGTTCAAAACACGGGCGACGTGAGGTGAGTATACGCAACGCCGCGACTCCCGGTCAGAGGACTTCCGGTGGGTTACTTTAACCTTCCCCGGGCAAACCAATAGCAGCAAGAGGGGACCTTGTTAGTTCTCTGCTGTGAACCAATGAAAGCGACTTGTGTCTAAGAAAGCGAAACGTATACTGATTTTTATCCCTATGTCCAATACTCCCTTTTGTGTAACCTACCCCCAAGAATGTGTAACCTACCCCCAAGAACCAGCTGACAACCCAGCCGGTACACCAAACCCAGACGGTACCAATCCAGCCGGTACACCAAACCTAGACGGTACCAACCCAGCCGGTACACCAAACCCAGACGGTACCAACCCAGCCGGTACACCAAACCTAGACGGTACCAACCCAGCCGGTACACCAAATCCAGACGGTACCAACCCAGCCGGTCCAGCCGGATCGGTTGGATGCTTTTTGGTGTATTGTCCACCAAACTCTGCCTGATCGGCCGGATACTCCTTCGTCTAAGCTCACTTGACCGCCGGCGTTAGCACCTCCTTAGCAGCTCCGCGTCCATCGCTGGCGCCTCATC
>MIQA02009271.1:0-29370 GCA_001887855.2 Sclerospora graminicola | reverse complement strand
GGGCATTGGAGAGATGATAGGGCAACCGCCTCCTATTTCGGTGTTCAATCACGATGGAATCCTCGCCAAAGTCACGTGGATAAAGGAGACAACCCAGATAGTAAAAGGAAAATGCCCGGGCACGGGACGAGAGTTTCGGTATAGACAACAACAAGATGGACTGTACTGGATAAACTGCAACTTACTGGAGGAACACGATGATCCAGACAATATCAGAAGAGTGGTCTACGAGGCACATCCACTACTACATGCGGTGCCGTGGACGGTACAGGAGAATACAAAAAGCCAGGCAGTGAGTTATCGAGTGAGGCGATCTTTCAAGGCCTTGTACCAACATTATGTGGCGTAACCATTACGACGTATCGTGAACAAGTGGACGACTAAATGTGCGATAGATAGAGTTGCTTTCGAGTGGCTGGGGCAATCACCAGAAGGACTTTGGAATCACCAACACATGCTTACGGACTATCAAGCCTGGACGATTTATCGAGCGGTTACAATGCAGTTAAACGTTTTTTTATGACGGTTACGATTCGGCGCGGGGATGTGCAATAGACTCTGAGTGCACATCGCCGGGGAAAGGGGTATCACATATTTTGTGGGGGTGCCGAAGAGCCCAGGATTTCTGGGCACGACTAATCAGTTACTGGTTTGGCGAAAGAATTGTATCATCTTCCGTGGAGTCTTTTCAACGACATTGTATGACAAGACACCCGCCGCCCATTGCGCAGCATTTGATGAAGGAGCAAGAGCAACGTTGTGGGGAACAAGCAGAGGAATGCGCGGCAAGTTTACATCGAGTCTGGTGGGGAATTTGCTCTGTAGGCATCACGGCGCTCTGGCAGATGCGAAACGACAGAGTACATAAAGGGATCCTACGGACATGTCGGGAGCAGACCGAAAAAAATCGGAGTATGGCTATTGAACAAGTGCAAGCTACGGCGGAGTTTGAGACCAAGGGGCAACACACCCGGGTACGCGGCATCCAGTTAAAAATGTGTATAGAAAGGTTAACAAGCAGCAGAAGAAGGCAACAACATGATCAGCGTAGGACAAGACAGCGGACTACTCAGCTAGATCAGACAGAAGTCTTCAGACTGTGCTAAGGCAATTCGTGACAGCTAATAGTGAATACGACTAAATAGACTGTACTTTCAAAAAAAAAATGTCATAGGCGATTAGGTTTGAGTCATCCTGATCCAGACCATTGCGCGTCCTCTCATATCGAGACACGCGGAGATAACCTAAGCTAGCATATGGTCAGACACGCTTCTACGTGTCGATAAACTTGGTAAAACACACTTCGAACCCCATGTCACGCATACAAAAGGTTAGTGTTTTGCACATAAGTTTGGTATTTTGCACATAATTTTGGATAGCCGACTGTGACTTTTTACGAGTGCTTGTCAGAGGCGACCACAGCAATCTCGACAGGGTTTGGTAGTACCGTGGAAACATAGGTGTCGCCTTTGACATGTATTTAACGGTAATCGCAGTCTATTAAGTCTCTTAACTATTAGCTACAATAAGAGCGATTTTTAAACCTATCTCTGATCGAATTTCTCCCTGCGTGAGAGATGGTGAACTCTTGCGTTGATCATTTGACCGGTCATGTAAACCTTCTTGAAAACATTCCAAGCATAGCTGTAGTTTAATCCCGCGTACTCGTGTAGCAAGTTCTTGTTGTTCATATACAGCTACCGCTGCTTTCTGTGCGATAGTTTTACCCCACATCATGTGAAAGTGTTCAAACTTAGTCTTATGAGCTCCTTTGTGTACTGTTAACTGCCATAGCCATGTGATGTCAACGGAGCAGAACGCCCACCAGAGTCTGTTTAATTCCACACTGCAAGCCTCTGCTTGTTTACCACATCGATACCGTAACCTTTCCATCATTTCCTCGGTAATATTTGACGCCTGTCTTGTAGCAAAATGCCTTTGTGCTTGACTTACCTCCAGGTCTGTCACCCACCACCCGTTCCAGCTACTTAATAGCCTTAGCCAAAATTCCTGGGCTCGACTGCACCCCCACATAATATGTGTGACCCCTTTCCCAGGTGTATCACAATGTCGATCCATTGCACACCTTCCTTGTTTAATATATCATCATAGTAGACATTGAGCTGGAACATGACCGCCCTATATACACACCAGAATGGATAATTCAAACGTAGATTGCCGTGCTGCCATAGTGCTGCCGGAGCCTGATCCTGCACGTATCTATTCCATTCTGCATCATCTGTTTTTTATTCCATTTTCGCTTGATTCCAGGCAAGCAACCTGGGAGCGAACGATAGTAAAAACCTCTAAACGTCCGACGCATCCACTGTTTGATGTTCGTGAAATAGATAACCTCTTTTACCCACCATAGAAAGCCGTGAATTTTCGGGTGCGCTGCAAATACAAACTTTCGTGTCTCCCCCTCTGCAATAGGCTGTGGTCCACCTCGACTCGCATCGTTGTCGATGGGTTCTGACATGTCGCAATCCCAATAAATCCCGTCACTTCTTTGAATGAGACACCATCGACGTCCCGTCGTCTTACAAAATCCAACGACTCGACGAACACCGTCCACTGTCCATTCCACTTGGGACCAAATGTCCGGTGTACAAAGCAAGCGTAGTTGTCCAGCCGATCGTATGTCCGCTCCAATCGGTACTCTTGGCGAGCACAAAATAATCGCGAGCAGCCATCTTCTGACTTTGGCTCTTGTATGTCCCCGCAAGCCCTTGGGGATAACCGTCCACTGAAACGTATCCTTCGAAATTCTGGTGATACCTAGCTCCCGTAGAGTAAGCACCGGCATCCTGTCGTATTTCAACATGGATAATAAAGGGCCCGTCCCTTCCGTTATCCATGGATTATCACACCATTGAAACGTGCCCCAAAACGACGTGAGAGACTGAGTCCGTGCCAGTCTATATGTTCGATCTGTGCATGTATCTTGATGACCTCTCCTGCTTGAACTGCTGTCGCTGGATCAACAAACTGTGTTCCACACTTTTGTCTTAGACCCTGTAGATGAGTCGTTACGTACCTTGCTAAATGAATCATGCCCTCTTGTGCGGACCGAGAAACCGACCGAGAAACACGGACCGAGAAACCGCGCCAGGTGATGTTGGACTTGTGAGGGCTGCTAAAGTATGCCGCTGCCGACTGTATATCTGCGCAAGTAACACGGAGATATCCAACGATTAGTGTTGTTAGGACCTAACATATGCCACCAATTTCGCCACGCTTGTGAGTAACGATCCCGTGGTTCTAATAGCCACTTCGTTGCTTCCTTGACCGCTAAGGTGTGTATCGCCATCGGGATTGAAATTAGCCTAGCCCCCGCCACTTTCGGTATAAATAGCAGTTGAGATGAAATTTTATGACGACTTGGTTCCGTTGAGATGTGTTTACTCCAGAGAAATTGCTGCTGAAGATAGATGAGCTCATTATAAATTTTATCATCCGGGAGGAACATCTTCGCGGTGAATAGTATAGCCGATAATGCTACCGCATTGAACAGAGTTACCCGGTCCACTACTGTCGTTCCACATTTAGTTGCTGTCAGTAAACGTCGTTTGAGCATTCTGATACTTACCGCCCAGTTAACCTCTGCTAAATTCATTCTCCCAATCTGATACCCGAGGTATCTTATAGTCTCTTTGTTCTTGACTATCGGAATACCGCACCACTCATCCATTTGATAGGTGGTCTCCAGAAAGATGATATTACATTTCACAGGCTGTATCTTCAACCCAGAAAGTTTCCCAAACTTTTCTACTATTGCTAATGCTTTCGGAACTTGGCCTCTTTTTGTAAAAAAAATCGTCGGGTCATCCACGAAAGCTGAGAACTTGTGCATCTCATTTGTATCGTCTCCACGCACTGAAAACCCTCGTATACTGATCTCCTGCGAAAAAGCCATACCCAAATGGCTCCACCGCTAGAATGAACAAACGGGTTGCTAATGGACATCCCTGACGAATTCCAGATACGATTTCCATTGGTTCCGAGAGATCTCCATTGACTAGAAACCGCGCTGTCGTTTCATTGTGGAGTGCCCACATCAGGGATACAAATCTTTGAGTAAAACCAAACTTGGTTTAGGTAGCCATGAGATAATATCTACCCACTGTATCGTAAGCCTTTGCGCAGTAATATTCCACTGCTATTACCCTCGGGTTGTGGAATTGTGTCCTTCATTTGTCGTAAAATATCCAACATCATAATCACTGCGCGATCTATTCGACGCCCGTGTACGAGCCCTTGCTGCGAATAACCGATGAGACGGCCCAAGAAAAGCTGAAGTCGGCTTGCAAAAATCTTGGCAAAAATTTTATAACTCGTCTGTCGTAGCGAGATGGGTCTGTAGTCCATTGCGTTAGTCGATTCTCCCTTCTTTTTCAAGGGTATGATGACCGCTTCAGGAAAAGACACCGGGGGAGCTGCTCCGTTTCAGATGTCATTGTAAACCACTTCCAAGACCGGAATCAGTTCATCGGCGAAGTCCTTATAAAAATTATTATTGGGACTATCTGGTCCAGCTGCCTTCCGCTTTTCCAGCCCCTTAATTGCCAACTGTATATCCTCCTCAGTAATCGGGGCCAGTAACTGGTCATTTTCCACTGCCGTGACCTGCCTTGTTGACCACTGATGTACGAACTCCAATAACTGATTGTTCAAATCTTTCTTACGCACAGTGCTGTGACTCTTCCCTAGGATTGACTTCCATGCCCAGGTGAATTTGTCTGGTATACCTGATTTCCATTGCTGTTCGAAGTGTGGGTCATCAAATATGATGTTACGCACGCCCTGATCCCGTTCCCATGTTGCTGTACGTCTAAAAATCCAACTAATGGTTTCGTTAGATCTACGTAATCGCTTTCCTACTCGTACCTGGTTATCGCGAACAACTTTATGTTCTGTAATCTTCAGAACTTGCTCTCGCGTTATAACCATTCCGTAAAGAGAGTGTTCCAGATACTTCGCCTTTCGTTTCCGACGTTGTAACACTCTTCGTCTGACTTGAACTATTGACTGTGTCCAAACGCCACGCAAACGGTCCCAATTACCAGCTCCACGCTGCGAAATCCAGGCTTCTGTTCCATGACTGTGCGTGTAACACGCTAGCTGTTACAGGCACACATTGTTTAATTGCAAGTGAGGAAGCGTGCAATTGGTCAGAACCAAATGTAATTTGGTTCTGTATAGTTTAAGCAAGATAAACTTTAGAGTAGACTATTTAATTAATCAAATTATCTATATATAACTAAGTAAAAAGAGTGAATATATTTATGATTGGTTAAGAGCTAACTAGTATAATTAGATCTAGACTAATCATAGTAACATGTAATGTAAAACTGATCTAATGATATCCTTATTATTAGATCTCTTGTTAGATTCGATAATTATATCAGAATCTGTTCTCAGGGTGGATTATAACAACTTATAATCCAATATTCGCATTTCAGACAGTAAGTCTGAAATTGAACTGTGATATTTCAACTTAAATATCACTTATGTAATGGCACCCCATTACATCACCCCCCACTCAAGGTGGTTGGCCAATAATGTGATGTAATATTGGCCAATCGAATGGTGGCACTTGTTGGTCATAACGATATTCTGTTATAACCCACTAACGACCATAAAAATCAAATGGTCGAGAAACGCGGCGGCGCTCTTAAGGGCGCTACCGATACTGCTAACGTAGCATTCACCTCTGCATCACGTCAGAGGTGCCAACATCGCATGTCGACGCTACTAATGTAGCGTCGAAGAGTAAGCCGAGAGACAAATTGTCTCTCGTAGTAGACGCTGCAGAAGCAGTGTCTAAAAGAGGGCGGGGAGATGTCGCTAATGCAACATCTTCCGCACCTTCACCTGCCGTAGGGCGGAAGACGAAGAAGTGTAATTATATCTTCGGAGAGTCATCTGACTCCGAAGAAGAGGGTGAGGATGTCACTGTCCTCCGCAATGAATCTAGCGAGCGTAAGTTCGCTAGAATTGCTTCGCCTTTAAGTGATGGCGAGTTGGATTCTGACGCTGTCGAATACGGCAGCCCATCATACGGTGGCATGAGGAGCGTAGAGCTCCTCCTGGTCCTCGTCACTCGCCTGGTCGTGATGACGACTTTTGGAAGGCAGGTGGTGCTCCACCTACCAAGAAACAACGTGCAGAACGGCTTAAGCTGCTTCTGATTCATCATGTCGTACGGAACCACATGTTCCGTACAAAGTGGGGTTTTGGACCCAGCATGGACGTTAGTGCCCGAAAGTGGCAGGCACACCAAGCGCGGTTGTCAATACCCGTTGTTTGACATCAACGCGCTTGATGATTGCGAAGACCTTCGCAATCACAGCTTTGATCGAAGTACCGACGATAGACGTTGGTACTTTATCAACCTTTTCTATCAGGCTCGTTACTATACCAACCGGAAAGGGTCGCGCAAGAACAGGGACGATAAAGACGCCCTGACGCAAAGTTGGAATGCCTTTCTTGAGAACTACAACAAAGGTCCCGACGATTACGCGAACAAAGTTCACATAAACCGCGAGCGCTTCTTAAAGCACTCACGCCCAGTTTATCCATTTTACCTGCATCAAAGAAGGAATTTCTTGCGGAGTTTCTTCTCACTCAGCCTGCTCTTGTTGTCCCAAGGGAGCTCCTCGTCTTACTGAAAAGGAGCTACGAAGGTACCGAGGTTACTCGGTACCCGCTAGTGTTAAGGGCCTAATAGATGCCCTTAATGTATCAGCACTAGTGTTGATGTACCACCTGCATCAACACCTAGTGTTGATGTTCTTACGAGTTTGAGGAGAAGTATCCTTCCTAAACTCCTTCAGGAGGTCAGGGGCATCCGCCCTTAGCACCTCAATCGGTTCCCAAGAGTCAAACGCTTGGGAATACCCCTACAAGCGTACCGAGTACTCGGTACGCTGCCCCTTCTTATAGGGAACCGAGCCCTTTGCTATCAAGCGCTCGATAATATAACGCTTATTCCCCTGGTTATCAATCAGGGGCGGCGGGGGTTGGTAATTCCCTCGCCGTTGTTGTTGCGGAGCATGGTTCAGAGCTCCGGAAGCTCGAGAGGCATTGCAACGGGTTAAGCGCAGATATGGCCGTCTCATCGCGATGAGATTCGCGATATATTGAGCGCTCATCTGGCCCTGCAGCAGAAGAATGATCTTCTGCTGGTCGATCTTGATCGACTAAAGTCGGAGATGCGGAATCTCCGGGCTTCCCACAATCGGTTGGAAACCGATTACAAGTCTCTTTTGGGAGACTTGAAGAAGCACGGTATTCGCCGTGGTGATGCGTCTCGTCCGAAGACGTAGACGATCGATACGGCTTGAGCCTCCCAACGTAAAACGTTGGGTGTAGGCGCATGGCCACGGGAATGTCTAGTGTATAGGCATTCCCCTTTACACTTTGGACCTTAAAGGGTCCAATGAATTTAGGGAGCAACTTCCGTGTAGGGAAGTTGCTAATTGCATGTGTAGGCAAATTAGTTGTAGATAAATACACTAATTCACCTTTTTGAAAGGAATTTGTGTTTTTCTTCCGTTTCTGTCTGTATTCTGCTTCTGCTTATCAAAAGCAGAAGCAAGTGCATCTTTTACATAGCGTATTACAGCTTGGCGTTGTAATACGAATTCATCTTCTGCTTTACTAGTAGATGGGCTGTCTTCATTGACTGCAGCCATTACCGCAAACACATATTCTGCGTAAGCAGCTTCAGAATCAACTGTAGCTGCTTCAATTTCTACTGTGTTAACAGTAGAAGACTCGTCAATCTCTTCGCAACTTGCGGTTGTAACTTGCGCATCGACTCGCTCAAAATTTGAGCGGGTTCCTCCACCACTTAGATTTGGCGTACCGCCAAGTAAAGCTGGGGTTCGTGGATGCTCTAAGGCATTCACGTAGAACGGTGTATGCTTAGTAGAAGCATGCACCGAGTTATTTATTGCAAACTCAGTGAGTGGCAAATAGTCACTCCACTGCTCGAAGGCATGCGCGTATGAACGCAGCATGTCTCCGAGAACGCGGTTAACGCGTTCAGTTTGCCCATCCGTTTCCGGATGGTCCGCAGTTGACATTTTCAACTGCGTGCCCAACAAAGAGAACGTTTCTTGCCAGAAACGTCCTGTGAATCTCGGATCTCGATCCGAGATTATGTTTTCCGGCATTCCGTGTAAACGGAATACCGTGTCAACGAATATCCGCGCCGTTTGCGCAGCGGTGACATTCGCTGACACTGCAGCAAGATGAACCATCTTGCTGAAGCGGTCCACAAAGACCACTATTCCTGTCTTCCGACTGTGATCGGCCGGAAGACCGAAGATAAAGTCCATGGAAATGGACTTCCAACACTCTGTCGGAACCGGCAGAGATTGGAGGGGAGCCTGCGCAGAGTGCGCAGGCTTGACGCGCTGGCAAATCTCGCAAGCGCGTACGTACTTGCGTACCCATTTATACAGGTTACGCCAGTAGAAATCGCGTGCGAGAGAAGCATACGTCTTCTCTCGACCTTGATGCCCCGAAATCGGCGCATCATGGTACTCAAACAAAATTTGATGTTTGAGATCATCGTCGTTTGGAACGACGATGCGACTTACATCATCTTGGTCTGTGCTATAAAGCAACAGACCATCGTGCAATCGATAACGATGCACGCAAGCGCGAAGGAACTCTGGAAGTTCCTTGCGCTTCCGATCAGATTGATTACTTAGGTAATCAATCAGCAGACGAGTTTCCTCGTCTGTTTCGTACGCTTGACGTACCTGTCGTACGAGTGACGACGACAGAGCAGTGCAACGTATTGCGTTTGCACTGGTTGCCTCCGTTAGAGACGGTTTCGTCTCGTAATCGGGGCGTCGTGATAGCGCATCCGCTATCACGTTCAACTTTCCCGGTTTGTATTCAACCGTGAAGTTGTATTCGGCAAAGAATGACAGCCAACGTGCCATTCTTTGAGAGATGTGTGGTGAATTCACGGCCGTGCGTAACGACGCATGGTCCGTGTAAACCACAAACGGTCTATCTCTTAAGAGATAGATCCGAAACTTTGCCAGTGCATATTTCATGGCAAGGAGTTCCTTGTCATGCACTGGATAGTTGCGCTCGGCTGGGCGCAACTGACGCGATTGATAGAAAATCACGCGATCACGATCATCGTGATCGCGCTGCATCAAGGCGCAGCCGATGGCGAAATCGCTCGCGTCGCAAACGACGTGAAACGGTCGCTCGTTATCGGCTATTGCCAAGACGGGAGCTTCAGTCAAGCTACGCTTGACTGCATCAAATGCATCTTGGCACTGGGTATCCCAGTGCCATTCGACATCTTTCTTCAGTAACTGAGAAAGAGGTCGAATAAGACCGGCATAATTGCACGAATATTTGTGCAAGTATGTCGCCAACCCAAGGAACTTTCGAAATTCCTTGACATTGTTTGACGTAGGCCATTCAACGATCACCCTGATCTTTCTGGATGAGGGCGCACCCCGTTCTTGCCCACAAGGCAGCCAAGAACGGGTATTTCATGTGCACCAAAGGTGCACTTCTTTAACACCTGACGTAGATGTTCTTTGTGAACATCTACATCAGTCTTATTATGTTCAGCCTTACTGTGGATGAACACGTCGTCGAAGTAGCTCGGTGCAAATTCTCGCACCGGGCGCAATTGATGCGCATCTATTGAATGTATCAGGGGCATTTTGAAGCTCCTGTGGCATTACAAGCCACTCCCAAAGCATGTCGCTTGGAGTGCTTACTGCCGTGAGAGGGATATCCTTCTCACGCATAAGGATTTGGTAGAAATCATCCCTTAAATCGAGAGCACTGAAAACGGTGCTCCCGCTCATGCCATCGATAATGACATCTTTCCGCGGTATCGGTGTCTGCGCCGGTACCGTGGCTGCGTTCAGCTTATTGAAAGCATGAACGATTCTCCACCCACCAGTGGATTTGTTTACGCAAAAGGTGGGACTGGAGTGCGGTGATGTTGACTCCCGCACATGTCCCGCCATACGACGAGTTTCAAAGAACTCGTCGATCGCTTTGACGTGGTCACGCGGCAATGGCCTTTGCCGCGTGACACAGTACTTCGTACCTAGTTCCCTTATCTTTAGGGAGATCACAAGGTACTTCTTCTGGGAATACGTCAGCGTATTCCAAAAGTACCTCGTAGTATGGAGAAGTCGCCTTAAGCGACTCCCAGCTCTGTGCTTCAAAGCGCTGAACTTTGGTTTGCTCATTGGGAACGGCTTCGTTCCCAATGTCTTCTTTTTGCAATGTGGATACTCGTTCACGAATATCCACAACATCGTCCGTTGCGACAATGACACAGATCTGGTCGATCTGATCATCGCGCAAGTTCCTTACGAACTTCTTCCAGCTCAAGGCTGGAAGAGCTGAAGTTCAACTTCGAAGCTCCAGAAATGGAGCTTAGTTGCCGCGAAGAGTTCATGGAACTCAAGCAGGGCAAGCCGAGCCTACATACGTACGCTCAGAAAATACAATATTTGTTATCCAATATTGTATACGAGCCGGTGCCCCCTGCCATGCAGGTCACTGGCTTCATGAAGGGACTGAATGACGGTCTCATCAAGCAGAGTCTTTATCGGGTTCTCCCAAAGACTCTGAGGGATGCCATAGACCAACGCATCCGAGAGGAATTCAGCATGCGTTCAGCATCAACGCATGCTGGGGTTAGTCGAAAAGCTCAACAGCCTTTCGACTTTAACATGCCGCCAATGCAGCATGTTAACCATTACAACTTCCAATCGAGACGAAGTTCACACTTCGTCCCGAGACACCAAAACCCGCTCCAGGGTGCGGGCGGAGGAGGTCCAGAACCGATGGACCTATCGGTTGCAGTTGCCTCGACACCGAGGCAACCGAAAAACAAGAAGTTCCTTCGCTGCAATAGATGCGCGAAGATGGGCCATTACCCCATGAATGTATGGCGGTCGCGGCCGGCGCCACGCAGTCAGCGGAGTGGACAGTCCGCTGGTCGGCGACATCAACAGGGGCAACCCTCTGTGGATGAAAAAAATGGCAACAACCAGTAGGGTCGGGGCGCCCTACTGGACGGGTTACGATGTCACCATGCGCGCTCTGTTTGACACAGGAGCGTCAAACAATTTCGTTAGAACTGAGGTTCTAACGTCGTTGAACTTTGTGGAGATTGAATCTCCACGAAGCATGTTGTCAGTCCGGTTAGCAACAGGTGCAATCGTGACTATACCAAAGCGTGTGATTCGCACACGCTTTGAGTTAGATGAACTGTCGTTCGAGGACGAATACATCGTCCTCGACCTTGACGACAAGTTCGATGTAATCTTGGGCATCCCTTGGATGTCCAAGCTTCAACCAACTATCGACTGGGTTAACCTGTCGATCGACTGCGGCGGTCTCACAGGATCCGATCACCCTGTGAGTAATCCGGCTGTATCTAACGATACAACTGCAGAGTCAGACAGTCTGGTGGATAGCGATGGCACCACCAGGTCTAATCCGACTATATCAGCAGATGGTACATCCGCTGATAAGAGTCCAGAGGGACTTGCACACGCAACGGAAGAGTCGTTGCGTGTCAGTAACGTGTGCAACACGGGTGACAAACACCCCCGTGTTGAAGTAACCACGACCGATGACGGTCGTGGTGAGGAGAATTTACCCACGATGGGAAATACCCACCATGAAAACAAAGATAAGGACACGGATGAAAGTGATTCCCGTGTCGAAGACGAAGAACTCACGACTGAAAGCAGTCGTGAGCATGAAGAACCCATGGTTGACAGTGGCCACTATGTTGTTGATGCCTTGCGCACGAGTGATAACGATCACCGTGTCGCAGAACAGGAAACTTATCAGACGAGTGCGTCTGATCTTGCGGGGTGTCTGTCGAGACGATAAACGTCTTGACGCAGACAGAGACTGGATTAGCTACCCAGTCTCTAACACTTGACAACCCTTCGAACGTAAGTTTGGAGGTAATGGCCCCGCATCATCTCCACCACGGTGTCCACACTTCTTTGTGTCCATTGAGGGAAATTTTCCCTCACTA
Source organism: Sclerospora graminicola (assembly GCA_001887855.2). NCBI lineage: Eukaryota > Oomycota > Peronosporomycetes > Peronosporales > Peronosporaceae > Sclerospora > Sclerospora graminicola. The sequence continues at coordinate 17,309 of MIQA02009271.1, read as the reverse complement.
AATCTTGCGCGAGCAGTTGCTCGCGCTCACGTTCGCTGACCGTCGACATGACGGTCGGGCGGCTCTTAAACTTTCGCTCCGCTAGTAAACTAGTGGAACGTGTGAACAGTGGTCGTTAAGACGGACCACGAAGTGCTACCAGGTGTAACAGGCTAGCTGTTACAGGCATACACTGTTTATTTGCAAGTGAGGTAGCGTTCAATTGGTCAGAACCAAATGTAATTTGGTTCTGTATAGTTTAAGCAAGATAAACTTTAGAGTAGACTATTTAATTAATCAAATAATCTTTAAGTTATATATACAACTAAGCCACGTGTCTAGAAGAAGGTAAGTTTAAGAGTGAATATATTTATTAATGGTTAAGAGCTAACTAGTATAATTAGACCTAGACTAATCGTAGTAACATGTAATGTAAAACTGATCTAATGATATCCTTATTATTAGATCTATTGTTAGATTCGATAATTATATCAGAATCTGTTCTCAGGGTGGATTATAACAACTTATAATCTTGTATTCATTTCAGACAGTAAGTCTGAAATTGAACTGCGATATTTTCACTTAAATATCATTTATGTAATGGCACCCTATTACAGTGCGTATCTCATCTACAGCCTTTTTTCGGCCTACCCCTCAGATGGGATATTGAAGCCGAAATGCTGATTGCGGACTAATTTTGACCTTGTTTCCGATCCACGCATGTGTAATTACACTTGCTCATGGTCGGACGGTACTCTTGGCCTACTTGTTGTGACTTGCTGCACCCATTCATAACATAGAATACGACATAAAATCTGTCTATCTTACTCACGGATTCGACTCTCCAAAACGTGAAATCTGTGAAGTCTGCCATCGCGTCGACGGACCAAGCCGAAAATTGCACGAGAGCCGCGTCTTATAAGTGGCTGCGCTGCAGTAGCTTAGATAAGTCATGACATTCCGATGTTCGTCCTCGATTAGTTCCACTACGATCTAAAGTGGGAGTTTCCACAGTTAAAGTCTCCCCCGAGTATTACATAGTCCATCGAATCTAAATGCCAAACATCAAGTCCTCGGTAAAAACTTGCTCTTGTCACATCCGTGTTACAAGGCGCATAGATATTCACGAATTTCCAGATCCCCCATTCAATTGCTATGATTCTCGATGACCATCGCATCTATTGCCACGGTTTACTATTCAAGGCAGGGTTAGGAAAAATCAAAATACCCCCCCTGTTTTTGTTTCCGCCACGCTCCAGTAGGCTAGAGACTTCGACTGATCTGAGACATTCCACATTCTTTCCCAAGTAGCGGTCAATTCTGATGCCTTTGCCGGGCTCGTAACATGTGTTTTTTAACGAAAATACACACCGGTCGTTTACAAACCGGAATGTTCCGCCATGCTTGCATCCATTTTGTACGTGTCCCCACCGAGAACCCACGGACGTTTTGGGTAACTCGAAAATCTCCTTCCAAGCCTCCACTATATCCAACATTGCACCTACTCGAAATATCACCTACCGTCGCCACAGTCTGCTTACTATATGCATCCATGCGGTGAAGAATAGCTGTAACTGATTGTAACATTGACTGCTCCCTTGGCATGCCCTTAGTAGTGACTGTGGGGCTCACCCCCCTTCTTTTCCTTCCTAGCAACGTCCATGTCAACTGACTCCACGTCCCCTATATTCGTAGACATGTTAGAAAGTGCTGTCTGGAAATACAAAGTGAACGCCTTCCACACTGTTACATCGTCACTATTCAATCTTTGCGCAAGTGTCGTAAATGCTGATACCTTCATTCGCGCTGACTGAAAGCGTCTTTTTTTAATATAAAAAGGATCCGACGGCAGTGCCGATTCTCCGGTTAATGCCGCGATGTGATGTCCGTAAACATGTGCACACAAAGCAATTACTGCGAAATTATAATGCCTGTGTGGGTCACATAACTTCTACAAAGCATTATTTCCGTACTTGTGCTCTTTTAGCAATTTCCAGTGCTGTCGACTTGCCCTCAGAGATTCTCGAAGACTGGCAACCTCCAGTAGTTGCACTCGGTGAGCCCAATCCTCCAATATATTTACCAGGTGAGAGTTAGACCCTGATGACGTGCTGATCGTTATCATGACCTCCCAATATTGTTGCCTCCAGTCCCTAGCAAGCTCACATATCACGTCTTGACTAAGTCGCATGATGATATGGTGAGGATGGCTATAGCATTCCAGCAGTTGAATTAACGCTAATTTGTCCTTCAGCGCTGCTCTCATCCATTCCCCGGGCGTGGAATCGAACGTTGGGAATGGGGTATGCAATTGATGTCCCACACTTGCTGAGAAGTGATGTCCGGCTCATCTGGGGGCTCATGTGTCGCACTGGCCCCTTCAAACGCATCATGAAGTTCGCGCTGTACCGGTTCTGCTGCACTTGTTGGACTGGCTCCTTCTGGGTATGCGTCTGTTCGACGGCTATTTTTTTCCTGATACAACCCTGTTCAGCATATGCTATTTCCGTTGATTCTCCTGCCTTTCCCTGTTCTAGCGAGAGAGTCCCAATAGTAAAATTATGCCGCTCTAACAGAATAGCTTCATCGATCGCAAAGATGTCCACTAAATACCGCCTAACGTCTGCATCTCGAACATTCGCATAGATTAATTCTTAATCTATGCGAATGTTCGAGATGCAGACGTGTAGCTTCTGAAAGGCTCGCCACTGTTTCAGTTAAAAACATCAATAATACCTTTTTTTTGGGTATCCTTCTCCTGTAAAAGGTATTTGATCTGTGCGTGAAGTATACCGGCTGGCGATGTACCCACTTCAACTTGTCACGCCTGGGGAACTGTTACTATTCGGTTCTCATTCTCGCGCGTTTGATCTACCGACCTTACTTCTGCCTCCAGTCCATCTCCAGTCATATCTCTTGCTTGTGTGTCCGTATGTACCTCGTCTCAGTCATATCGACATCCTGAGTTCCCCTAGCATCCAAAGTGATATTGTCCAACGATCTCCACCCGTGTACGTATCGCCGTGTAATGTGCGTTTTCAAAATGGATGATCAGGTGAAGTTTGCCGTTTGAGTTCTTCCATTCCGATTTGATCCTCAGCACTTCTTGAATACAGTGCGTAATCGACAGAGGGAATTCGCCACACGTTGCGAATTTCTTCCGCTGTGCTATGCGCGTCTCTGGTGCGTAGTGGATTGCGCCTATGTTACCACTGGTAGGGTCCACGCTTAGCACATAAATGCGCCGTTGTAAAATCGTCCCTAAACATATTAAGGTGTCATTACTCCCCCAGGTCTTATAACTTACCGTTGCGTCCAATGCCGATATTGGCAGATATTAGAAATTGTTGTGACGTACTCCCAATGAGTAGACGGAGCTTATCCACTCCCAGGGAGTTCCATCTAGAAAAATTGGAAGCGGTGAGAGTCTTTCATGCTGCAATTTTAGGCATCAATCTTTGTACTAAACGTTTGTGTATTCTTTTTTTCTCGCTATAAAGGCTGATGAAGTAGTGTGTTTTGATGTGATTGGAGAAGGATCGTCTGGCGTATATTTTAAAGGTTCGTATCGTACAAATGTGTTAGCTGCCAAGAAAATGAAAAGATCTAACTACCGTCAAATTTGTCGGCTAGAGAGAACGTGGAAGTGGAGCTTGAGCTAGAAACAACGCGCATGGTACAGCATAGGAAATCCCAACATGGTAAGGTAAACGACCAGTTTAGTGCACGATTTTGGATCAGCTCGGAGATTTTATCCAGTAACGTAACCAAAACGAATCGGATATATCAGAAAACACCACGTTAAAGTCCTTTTAGCGGCGGTTTTTATCCACATCGTTGCAGCTTCAGGGCATTATTTTACAAAGTTCTGCGAGTTGGAGAAAATCAGTCAAATTTGGACCCTTTTTACTGCGTACCGGTTTAGTGCACGACTACTGGTCGGATGCTTCTGCGAGCATTTCTTTGGTAACCAGCCTGCCTGCGATGTTGATCGCTGTTCTACGCTTCTTTTGCTTGCGTACAGGCTCTAGAGGGAGAGTGAGGATCGCATTCTGGACTGTGGCGACCACATTCGGGCGGCGAACAAGCCAGGAAGCATTACCAAAGTCGCCTTTCACTCCCCCAGCTTGATACTCACCGAGACGCTTGTGCAGTTGAACCAGAGAGAGAGGGTAGAGTCCAGTACCCCGGAAGCCCTCGACAGCATTGCTGGAGTGCTCAATGATGGCGCTGCGGTATGCATCGCACGCAATCTCGATGGCTGTCTTTTTGGACAGCGTTGGGTCCGCCGTTTCATACATTTGAAGTTGTAGACGCTCGCGGACGATTGTCCTGAAAGGCTTGAACACGGCCACGTCAAGCAGCTGAAAGAGGTGCGTCGCGTTTGCTGGCAAGGCGATCATCAGGATGCCATGGTCGCAGCAGAAGTTCACCGACTCTGAAAAACAATAAAACAATAACCCATTAAAACTGATTATGAACAAGAATAACATGACAAAGAGGTTTTGCAGAACTTGCCAATATTCACATGCGTGGAAGAGTTATCCAAAATAAAATGACTGGCTTTTGAATCCCCTGGGCTTCCAGCACGGTAGAGAAGACCACCAACCAGTCCTTGAAGATCGTGGCATTGCTGAATCGCACGAGCACCGGGTGGCAACCAAGGAAGCGCGAGTACCAGCCAGACGTGAGTTGCGTCGACTAACTGGCTCTCGTGCGCCGCTGCCGCGCGTCGTGGATCATGGTGGCGCGCTTCATGATCTCCGTGCGGAACACAGGTAGGCCCACGCGCTGCATGGCGGCAATCCACTCCACCAGGTGGCTCTCCAGGTCCGCTGAGATTGCAGGCTTCGTGCTGCGGCGCAGCCCTTCAATCGGAATCCCGCTTTGCCGGTCCTTCGCCTTCTTGAACAGCGTACGTAGCGAACCAGACGACGTCCGCGCGACCTCGGCGAACGATTCACCGTCGCGCACTCTCTCCAAAGCATCGACGACGTCTTGCTTCTCGTAGTGCCCGCGGCGCACCACCATCTGCTTTCTTCTTGTTTCGTTTGTGCTGGCAGAAAATGCTCCCCCTCCACATACAATCCCTCTCTAAAACGATAAAATCACTTCGCACACAGCAAATCGTGCATTAAACCGGTTCAAAACTCATCTGCCAATCAAATTACTTAAAATCGAAATATCCAGATTTTATTGGGTAATAATCAGCATCGTGCACTCAATTGATACCGTGCACAAAACTGGTCGTTTACCTTACTGTTATATGGGCGCATATCTTCAGGAAGTCTACTTTTGCTTCGTCAGCAAGTACTGTACACGAGCTTTCCTATTCAAGGTGCTGCATGAACCTAAAACATCATATTAAAGTAGGAGAAACAAGCGTAAAGGCTCGGAGCCGATCCGGCAAGCCCAGTATACTGAGTATCAGCGACCTTAATCTTAAGTGGAGTCTACGGATACGTCTTGCACTAGGAGCGGTAAGAGGGCTACTATATTTGCCCGGTGCAGATCCTCCACTTGTTTACGGACAGCTCAAAGCATTTTAGTTCGAGACTCGTGGATCGCCAAGCTCGCAGACTTGGGACGAGACGAGTGGCCGAAAGAGTCGGTTTCAATAGAAGTAGAATGAATAGTATTGACGAGCGTTCAGCATTGCTTCGGTGGGTGATTTCTGGTTAGTTACTACCTAAGCGTGACATTTGGGTATTTGCAGTACGAACGATACACACGGCGATGATGTTTCAGCGAGTCCATCGTCTTGTAGATCTTGTTGAAGTTGCATTTTCGACATTGGAATAGTTGACACTTGCTTTGGTGTGCCTTTTTCTCTGGATAATATGTAAATTCTTTGCAGCAGTTGAAGCAGGTATACTGCACGAACTTCACAAGCTGCGTCAACCCGTCCTTGTATTCGACAAAACGACTGTACAAAAAGCAACGAAGATGGATATTCTCTTCTTCATACTTCATTTTGCAATGAAAAACGTCACCACGAATACCAGTGTATCTCTTGATTTCGGGAATGATGTTTTTCAAATTTAAGGGCTAGATGCCGGTTCCAACCATAAGTTGCAAAAAGCGCTGTTCCCTTGACAGCTAGGACAAGTCCTCCTGGAAGGTCTTTAAAGCTACCGTATTTTAGCAGCTCGTCGGCTTGGAAATTCTGCAGAGTCTGTTGTCGTTCTCTTCCTGGAAGTGAATCCAAAATGACCCACCCGCGAACAGTCCAATTGGAATTCACCGCATGTGCAGTAGATACGATGTCATGATTAAGCTTCTCAATGAGCGATGTGCTGTCCAGGCGTGCTTGTAGGCGATGAAAACCCATGAGAGTTCCGTCTTGAATCACATAACCTTCATTATCACCATCACCACCTTCTCGCTCCACAGGAACACCGAGTGCCATTCTAGGTTCTCGCTGTCCACTTACTCCTGGACTGCCTACAACGTCGACGCCGAAAGGATGATGTGCGCACATTTTACTCCTTTCGTCCATGTTCCTTCGCAAAAATGCTCAATAGGAGCGTTTCGGGACATACGCTCCTATTGGTCAAAAATGACTCAATTATGACCAATAGCAGCATTGTCGGTTTAAATTGTCGTGCACGACCATTTATCTTTACATATGGTTCGTAGACCAGGGTGGCCACAAGTGTACGAAGGTGGCCAAACAAAATACCCTAAGTACCGGTATGGTAAAAAATAATTATCGTCAAGTATCAGCTTTTTAAACGGTTGCATTTTAAAGCAACCGTAACGTTATTTAAGATTAGGAATAGCAAACGATGGATTTTAAAGTGTATTCGAGACACAGAGTGCCATTTGCTTCCTGCTGTTCTGGGATGTATGATGTATATGTGTTGCAGGTGAATCGAAGTAATCGCGTACATGAGAATGCTGTGCATTTTCGGGTTTTGTACGGCGACAATTTAGGGCCCATACTTTCTAAAATCCTGGAAACGACAGAATAACTTGCTAAACGATGCCTGGAACCTGAGCATTTCACAAGTAAACAGCCAAAACACCGAGTACAAAGGTGTATGATTGACCTGTACGTCGTCGATTGCTCCACGTGGTTACTTGGAACAAAGAGAGCATTCGGCTGAGATGATAACCTTTCCACACTATTTTGATGATAGTCGTTACTATCAAGCTTCCAAAACCCCGAGCGAAAAGATGTCGCTATATCATGTTGCAATGCCGAAAAGCTGGCCCTCAGCTTCGACGCCGAACAAAAAGTCTCGAATACACTAAAATTCATCGTTTGCTATTCCTATTTATAAATAACGTTACGGTTGCTTGAAAAAGCAACCGTTTAAATAGCTGATACTTGACGATAATTATTTTCACTATATCGGTACTTAGGGTATTTTGTTTGGCCACCTACGTACACTTGTGGCCACCCTGATCTACAAACCATATGTCTAGATGTAAAAAAAAACTTTTCATAATAAAAAACCTTTTCATAATATACTCTTAGCGGCTAGTCAGCGCTGTGCGAAATATGGCACTTCCTCGTCGCACTTTTGTTTAGTACTTACACACTAAACCTGTCTGCGCCATGCACAGGTTTAAATGCATTAGGTTTTAATCAGGTTTGGAATAAAACCCTAAATTCAATGCGCTCGCAGAAGTAGGTTTTAATTGTTGAGTCATCTGATCAGAATTTCAGCTTCTAAGACTCATTTGGAGAGATCTTATCGCACTTTCTTGTTGGCACCTGAAGGCCAAATATGGCCAATAACAACAGAAAACAATAATCCTCATAAATTTGGATGATTTTGTTCTTTAAAGGGGGCGTCAAGCTTGCCCTAACGTGTGGGCTATGCGAATTGCGTAATTTAGGTTTTATTCAGGTTTTACTCAAACCTACTTTCTGGTGCCTAAAATATAGGTTTTTACCAGCCCTGGTCTGCGCACCCCTTAGCACTAATCGGTTTAGGTGCGCGGACTTAGCAAGCGCATATATTTCCAGCAGGTTATGAGCCCAAGTTGGACGGGGCTGTAATCGCATCTCACACAGGTTACAAAAGACTTGGCAGGGTACCTCCGGCAATGGAAAGAGGGTCTCCAGTCAACAGGGTGGAGTTTGTTTTGTCGCGGTGGTTTTTCGCACTACGAGTATTGTAAAAGTCTGCTCTACAGCTGTTACGCAAGGACTAGTGTTTTATTTTTTCTTTTTTTAAGCATATATTATGGAGTTCTCGTTTTCACATGTGAAAAGTTTCTCTTCTGTTTCGAGAGGTTTTTACGTGTTTTATTTGGAGAAATGTTTCGTTTTTTTCCCGTAATTTTTGGTGTGGGTTATTACGCATTTTTCTCGTGGTTTCGTACGTAATTATTGTGGTATTTGCTTGCGATTTCACGCGAACTGCTGTGTGTCTACTCTCGTGATTTTTCGAGGAATATTGCACAATTTTTATCTCGTGAAAGATGGTAGTAGAAAAGCGGGAACTTTCGCCCGTAGAGGTGCGAACCCTGATGAAAGAAATGAAGGAAATGTTGCAGCAATGGAAGAGGAGGGATCGCAAGGGTCCGCTCCCAGTACGTCCCCGGGGTCCGGGAAGGGATCACCGGTGGGATCAGCTGCAAGTGTCTTTAAAGAGACACTACAGAATCATGGAGCGTTTGGTAAACGTTTTACCATAAACGATCTGAGCGCCGAAGATGGAGGTGAAAGAGGTGGTGTCTTCCGAGCCGGCGTTGGCCGTGCGTAGCAGGAACGACAGCCACAAGTTCCACCACAAGGCGTGGTAGGAGTGGCGCCAATGGCAGGGCAGCCGGTGGGGTGTCAAGATACCAAGACTATCCATTTCAAATTTCTTGGGAAGAGAGCTATACCCAGGTCTGTGCTCTGGCTTCAAACAATGGGCCTACCGCTTTATCGCAGCGATAGAGGTGGCGGAGATGGCCTCCGGTTTCGTGTGGACAGACCGGCTTAAAGTAAACAAGTTGGGTGAGCATCTGGAGGGCTTTGCCGCCAGTTATATTCAAGCAAATGTGGGTTACTGGCGGCAAATCTTGCAAACATTATATTTCGTCTTGGATCAAATGCCCAGTGCCTTCAAGGTCACTATAACACACCACCAAGCGTCGATGCTTTTCATGGCAGAGAAGGATCCAAGGCGCTCTTGGACTAAACACTTCCTCTATCGCGTAACTCTCGCGCGTGAGAGTGGCTCGAACGAGCAACGTATCGTAAATAATATCGTGAAGTATGCAGCCCCAAGAAATTGCCACTTCTCGTGAGATACAATCTACATCGCCAATACTACCTGCAACACGCGCAAAAGCTGATTGCTTGGGTGTAACAGGCTAGCTGTTACAGGCTTACACTGTATTAATTGCAGATGAGGAAGCGTGCAATTGGTTAGGAATGAATGTAATGTGTTCCTCGATAGTTTAAGTAGGGTTAAATTTTAGTATGACCTATTTAGTTAGTTAATAGTCCCTTAACTATGTTAATATATATAACTAAGACGTGTGGCTGCAAGACGGTAGATTAAAGAGTGAATATATTATGAGTGGTTTAGAGTTAATAACTATAATTATTCCTAAACTAATCATACAAACATGTAGTATAAAACTGATCTAAATAGTACTCTTACTATTAGACCCCTCTTGGATTCGGTATTTGCATCCAAATCGGATTTCTTTGTGGATTATAATAACTTATAATCCAATATTTATATTTCAGATCGCAAGACTGAATATGAACTGTGATATTTCAACTCAAATATCACTTATGTAATGGTGCCCCATTACTTCACCCCCTACGTAAGGTGGTAGGCGAATAATAAATGTCAATATTGGTCAGTCAACGCTGGCACTTGTTGGTCAAATATTTAAATGTTTACAAACCAAACAATACATTACGACCAAGAAGACATCATGGTCGAGACACGCGGCGGCGCTGATAAGAGCGCTGGTAACTCCCCAAGTAAAGCCTCCACCTTAGTGCCAAATGCTGAGGTGCCGAACTCAAGGAACGACGCCGCTAAGGTGGCGTCGGCCGAAGACAGACCAAGAGACTCGTCGTCTCTTGGTCTGTCATTGACCCCTGTCGAATGGCGGGTGGCAAAGAAGACATCTTCGATGTTCAGACTCCGAAGAGAAGGACGAGGAAGTCACTGTCCTCCACAAGACGTCTGGCGAGTGTATACTTGCTGGAAATGCATCGCCTAAGAGCGATGCTGGAGCGGAGTCGACCGCTGTAGGGCAGGCGGCGCTCTACCTGCAAAGAAACATCGGACAGAAGTGGCTTACGCCGCTCCTGGATCGGCTTATCGTACGGAACAGCGCGTTCCTTACAAAGCTGGGTATCGGACTCCAGCGTGGGCCACGATGCCCGACAGTGGCGGTCATACAAACGTGACTGCCAATATACGCTGTTCGATATCAACGCACTGGATGACTGCGAAGACATCCGGGAACGTCGAATCGATCGAATTACAGATGATAGACGTCTGTACTTTATCGAACTATTCTTTCAGGTTCGTTATTACACGAACCGAAAAGGGTCGCGGAAGAACCAGGACGACAAAGACGCCCTGACTCAAAGTTGGAATGCCTTTGTTGATAATTACAACAAAGGTCCTGATGATTACGTGAAACGAATTCGCGTAACGCGTGAGCGCTTTCTAGGGCACTCGCGTACAGGTAAAATGGACTACATCCATTACACCTGCATCAAAGCTGTGGTGTCCCTCCTCATATCGGCTGCCCTTGTTGTCCAAGGGACGCTCCTCGTCTGACCGAGGAAGATTTGCGGGGATTCAGTGGTTTCTCTATACCCTCCAAAATAAAGGGTCTTATTGATGTCCTTGATGCATCAACACCTATGGTTGATGCTTCCTCGAGTTAAAAGTTTCAGGAGAGGTATTCTTCTCAAACTCCTTCAGGAGGTCAGGGGCGTCAGCCCTCAGAACCTCGATCGGCTTCCAAGAGTCAAACTCTTGGGAATATCCCAGCCAGCGTACCAAGTACTCGGTACGCTTCCTCTTCTTACAAGTAACCGAGCGCTTCGCAATCAAGCGCTCGAGGATGTAACGCTTATTTCCCTGGTTATCAATCAGGGGCGGCCGGGGTTGATAGTTCCCTCGCCGTCGTTGTTGCGGAGCATGGTTCACAGCTCCGCAGTCTCGAGAAGGGACTTTCCTGCCTGAGCGGCAATATGTCTCATTCTGTAAAGACATATCGTTCCCTTCGTGAAGGGATTCACGACATTCTGGGCGCTCACGCTTCCCTTCAGCAAAAAAATGATCTGCTGATGGTCGATCTTGATCGCCAAAAGGCGGAGCTCGAGCGGAACCAGGCGGAGACGAACATTCTTCGCGCTGCTCACGATCGGTTGGAAACCGACTACAAGTCTCTTTTGGGAGACTTGAAAAAGCACGGCATTCGCCGTGGGGAAGGGTCTCATCGTAAGACGGAGACGAAAGGTACGGATTAAGCCTCCCAACGTAGACCGTTGGGTGAAGGCGCATTGCTGCGGGAATATCCAACGTATAGGCATTCCCCTCACCTCTTGGATCTTAAATGGTCCAATAAACTTAGGAAGCAACTTCTGCGATGGGAAGTTGCTAATTGCATGTGTAGGCAAACTAGTCACTGATAATAAAACTAATTTGGCTTTTCGAAAGGAGTTTGTATTCTTCCTTCCGTTTCTGTCTGCATTTTGCTTCTGCTTATCTAAGGCAGAAGCAAGTGCATCCTTCACGTAGCGTATTACTGATTGACGCTGTAATACGAAATCATCTACTGTTTTATTATCAGTAGGGAGACGCTTGGACCTTAAATGGCCCAATAAACTTAGGAAGCAACTTCCGTGATGGGAAGTTGCTAATTGCATGTGTAGGCAAACTAGACGTCGATAATAAAACTAATTCGCCTTTTCAAAAGGAGTTTGTATTCTTCCTTCCGTAGCGTATTACTGCCTGACGCTGTAATACGAAATCATCTACTGTTTTATTAGCTGTAGGGAGATTATTGGACCTTAACTGGTTTAACAAACTTAGGAAGCAACTTCCGTGATGAGAAGTTGCTAATTGCATGTGTAGGCAAACTAGTCGTTGATAATAAAACTAATTCGCCTTTTCGAAAGGAGTTTGTATTCTTCCTTCCGTTTCTGTCTGCATTTTGCTTCTGCTTGTCTAAGGCAGAAGCAAGTGCATCCATCACGTAGCATATTACAGCTTGACGCTGTAATACGAAATCATTATTAGCAGTAGGGAGACTGTCTCCGTTGTCTGCAGCCATTGCTGCAGACACATAATATTCGTATGCAGCTTCAGTGTTCTTTAAAGCTGCCTGTGTTTCTACTATGGCTACCGTAGAAGGCTCGTTGATTCTCTCGCAAGTTGCGGTTGTAACTTGCCCATCGACTCGCACAAAATTTGAGCCGGTCCCTCCCCCACTTAGATTTGGCGTACCGCCAAGTAAAGCAGGGGTTCGTGGATGCCGCAAAGCATTCACGTAAAACGGTGTGTGCTTGGTAGAAGCATGCACCGAGTTATTGATTGCAAACTCAGTGAGTGGAAACAAGTCACTCCACTGTTCGAAGGCATGCGCATACGAACGCAGCATATCTCCGAGAACGCGATTAAAGCGTTCTGTTTGCCCATCCGTTTCCGGATGGTCCGCAGTTGACATCTTTATCTGCGTGCCGAGTAACGAGAACGTTTCTTTCCAGAAACGTCCTGTAAACCTCGGATCTCGATCCGAGACAATGTTTTCCGGCATTCCGTGCAAACGGAATAACGTGTTAACGAATATCCGCGCGGTTTGCGTGGCAGTGACATTTGCTGACACTGCAGCAAGATGAACCATCTTGCTGAATCCATCTACAAAGATCACGATTCCAGTCTTCCGATATTGCCGGGAGAAAGACCAAAGATGAAGTCCATTGAAATGGACTTCCAACACTCTGTTGGTACTGGCAGATATTGGAAGGGAGCCTGCGCAGGGTACGCAGGCTTGACGCGTTGACAAATCTCGCAAGCGCGTACGTACATGCGAACACACTTGTACTGGTTCCGCCAGTAGAAATCACGTGCGAGAGAAGCGTATGTCTTCTCTTGACCTTGATGTCCCGAGATCGGTGCATCATGATACTCAAATAGTATCTAGTGTTTAAGATCGTCGTCGTTAGGAACGACGATGCGGCTAACATCTTGTTGGTCTGTGATGTAAAACAGCAGACCATCGTTCAACCGGTAGCCATGCACGCAAGCGCGGGGGACTCTGGCAATTCTTTGCGCTTCTGATCCGATTGATTGCTTAGGTAATCAAGTAACAGACGTGTCTCTTCGTCTGTTTCGTACGCTTGTCGTACTTGTCGCACAAGGGCCGACGACAGGGCATTGCAACGTTTTGCGTTTGCACTGATGCCTTCGGTTACGGACGGTTTCGTCTCGTAATCATGCCGACGTGATAGCGCATCCGCTATCACGTTCAACTTACCCGGTTTATACTCAACCGTGAAGTTATATTCAGTAAAGAATGACAGCCATCGTGCAATTCTTTATGAAATGTGTAGTGAATTCACGGCCATTTGTAACGACGCATGGTCCGTGTAGACCACAAATGGTCTATCTCCTAGGAGATAGATCCGAAACTTTGCCAGTGCAAACATCATGGCAAGGAGTTCCTTGTCACGCACTGGATAGTTGCGCTCGGCTGGGCGCAACTGACGCGATTGATAATAGATTACGCGATCACGATCATCGTGATCGCGCTGCATCAAGGCACAGCCGATTGCGAAATTGCTCGCGTCGCAAACGACGTGAAACTGTCGCTCGTTGTCGGCTATAGCCAAGACAGACGCTTCAGTCAAGCTTCGCTTGACTGCATCAAAAGCGTCTTGGCACTGGGTGTCCCAGTTCCACTCAACATCTTTCTTAATCAACTGAGAAAGATATCGAATGAGACCAGCATAATTGACGAGTACTTGTGCAAATATGTTGCCAACCCAAGGAACTTACGCAATTCCTTGCCATTACTTGGCGTAAGCTATTGCACGATCACTCGGATCTTCTCTGGATCAGGTCGCACCCCGTTCTTGCCACCCCGTTCTTGCCCACGAAACAGTACAGAACGGGTATTTCAGGTGCACTGAATCTATACTTCTTCAAGTTGGCATAGGGCTTATGTTTATGCATAAGCCTAACACCCGACGTAGATGTTCTTTGTGAACATCTACATCGCTTATATTGCGTTCCGTCTTGCCGTGGATGAACACATCGTCGAAGTAGCTTGGTGAAAAATCACGCATCGGGCGTAATAGATGCGTTACGCATCTGTTGAATGTCGCAGGGGCGTTTCAAAGCCCCTATGGCATCACAAGCCACTCCCAAAGCATACCGCTTGGGGTGCTTGCCGCCGTGAGAGGGATATCTTTTTCACGCATTAGGATTTGATAAAATCCATCTCTCAAGTCGAGAGCACTGAAGACGGTGCTCCGGCTCATGCCATCGATGATGACTTTTCGCGGTATCGGCGTTTGTGCCGGTACCGTGGCCGCGTTCAGCTCGTTGAAAGCATGAACGATTCTCCGCCCACCAGTAGATTTCTTTACACAAATGGTGGGACTGGAGTGCGGTGAAGTAGATTCCCGCACATGTCCTGCCTTACGGCGATTTTCGAAGAACTCGTCGATCGCTTTGACCTGGTCATGCGGTAATGGCCATTGCCGCGTGACACAATACTTCGTGCCTGGCACGATGTCAATTTCATGGCGAGTTCGCTTGTCCTTATGGAGCTCACAAGGTATTTCTTCTGGGAATACGTCGGCGTATTCCCAAAGGACTTCATAGTACGGGGAGTTCGCTTTAAGCGACTCCCAACTCTGCGCTTCAAAGCGCTGGACTTTTCTTTGTTCAGTGGGAACGAGTCCGTTCCCAGTGTTGTCCGCTTGCAGCGTGGATATTCATTCACGAATATTCACAACAGCATCTGTTGCACCGATGACTCAGATCTGTTCGATCTGATCATCGTGTAAATTCTTCACAAATTTCTTCCAGCTTAAAGCTGGAAGAAGCATCACCCCTTCGAATCTTCTTTCGGAGGATTATAGAGTGCCAGAGACTGGGTAGCTAATCCGGGTTTTGTCTGCGTCAAGACGTTGATCGTCTCGACTGACTCGTTCACGCGATCAGCTGCGCTCGTCTCCTTGATTGCCTCTGTTGCAACACAAGGATCGTTATCACTCGTGTGCAAGTGTGCTGGAGCCGATTTCCAAATCCAGGACGGAAGTCTTGGGCGGAATCCGGATACCCACTGGCCCGGACGACCAACTATCGGAGGGGGTACTCCGTTGGTTCTGATCGCCATCAGAATCGGATGAATCACCACTATGGTGACTGATCGGATCCTCCCGGTCATCCTCCCGGTCATCATGTGCGATAGAATCTATACTTAACTTCATCTCACCTTGTGTACCCATTGATCGGGGGTGGTTACACTCACTCAGGTGGACTCGGTGACGAAAACGATGATCTTGATCAGGTCGGAGGGGATGACCTTCTCGAGACGGGGGTGTCCTCGGGTGGAAATCTTCACCGGAGAACGAGTCAGAGTCGATACTTAGTTGAAGTATCTAAGGCACTGATCGGGAAACTTCGTCCGATCAGGCCAGCCAAAAAAAACGAGAGACAACGAGGAACCAAGAAAACCACGATCAACCACGATCTTCCGCATTAATCCACAAAACGTTATCTCCACAAAACCTTTCCAAAAATAAACGTGTTCCAAACACGTGCGCGTGGGGGGTGAGGTTTGAAAACCTAAACAAAACCCGTCGGGGGTCTTCCGGTAAGCCAAAATGCGTCTAAGCGCGTCTTAACCGGAATTATGCTGAGCTACAGGGGCCTAGTTAACCCTGTGCTCCCAATGACCGCGACACGTGGTGGAGCGACTCTTTGCTTAGGGGGTAAATCAAAACCTGTTATTATATATGCAATGTCCTATACCTAGTGTACCATACACTAACTCATGTGCCTGCCTTATACTTCGATCCCGTTCGCTTCGTCGCACGGTTGCGTTAGTACCACCTTACCCATCTTTGTTGCACCTTCAAACTGATCCGTACCACTTCGGGACTGATTATGGTCAAACTCTATGGCGATCTTCAACCATCCTGATCTCTCGATAAGCAGCCTGGAAACAGCTCGAGATCTGCCTCTCAGACACTTTTCGCCCCGACCCGGCTTAACTGAAAACTCTGTCTCTCTTCACACCTGGAAGCCGGTTTGGGGCCGATCGGTTCAGATCATGATCAGCACAGCGATCGGCATAGTGATCGGGGCGGTGATCAGGGCGATCAGCACCAGATCACCTCGAAACACTTCAGGGTTACCACCACATCGACATTGCCAGTTCACTCGACCATATTCTTGACCTTCATTACATGTTGGGATGCAAAGATCGCACTGACTCAGCATTTCTCGTGAAGTTGGACCTGATCAGACCTTCTTGCTTTAATTCTGGATGGATCCATCAACTCTCACCGCTTGCCTCAGTTTAGTAATGCTCGTACGGCTCGCCGCTCCACATACCCAGTTCTGTCCAATACCCGTTCTTCGTATTCCAGGGCGGAGCTAAGTGACTCGGCCGATCGGGCCGGGATTTCCATATCACATCCAACTTCAACATATGTACCGTTCATAACTCATTCCGATAACTGGATTCTGCTGTTTCTGCTATATTACTTCGCCATTAATGCCGTAACTCCAGTTTGTCTCAGTTGGTCTAGTCGTGCACGTCCACGTGAACTCCACGTAACATCCAATGTCCCGATCAGACCGTGACATTCGCCATTCCATTAATATCCGGGACCAGGCGTAATAACGGTACTTGGCTGACCCCTTCACACTACAAAAGCCCGTTATCAACCGCTTTTCACAGTATACGAAATCAGCCTGTCCCACCCATCAACTGTCCCATCTTGATGGGTGTTCCCATCGTCACCAATCAACGGTCATGTGTTGTCCACCTTATTCTCATCTTTTTGTCAGATCGCTTCACCACAGCCGGCCTTGATCCTTACTGCAGCCGCGCAACGACAGCAGTTCGACTCATCCATTTCCGAATCTTCCACTTAGCAACCAGCCATGTCCGATTCGAATCGGGCTCCTCTTTCATTCCCTGCCTCCTCGGCTGCCCCTCCGACCAACGTCTCGTCTCTGGGTCCAAGTTCAGCCAGTCCTGCGACTTCTCCGATCCCGACCGCCGCCACCACGATCACGACCAACTTCATCTCCCCGACGACGACCCTGGCTTCTTATCGCCCGCCTCTAAGTTTCCCTGCTCGGCCCTCTCCGAGCCGCCCC